>CM076396.1:40882018-40901617 GCA_038363315.1 Mugilogobius chulae | reverse complement strand
GACAGGAAAGATGTCAGCGTGAATTCTCGTCTTCTTTCGCTGTTGTGATGCTTCGACCAATCAGCTTTCAGCGACAGTCTATCCAGATTGATAATGTGTGGAGCTTAATTCAGACTTAAACACATATCAGTCTGCGTTAGTAATTTATCTACACTGAGGCAAAACTGCTTATAAGTTATTACAAATATACTGTTGTATATGTTTGTTGATCTTTACACTATTTAAAACCCAGTTCTTGTCTTTCTATTTTAATTATAAATCTTTCACTTCCTCTTGAAATCTTAGTAACTCGCCCGCTTCAACACTGTGCCTTACAACTGAACCTTGTCATTAGCTGGTTAATATTATTTTCAGTCTATTTTGAGCCGAGCTTTAACATTAAGCAAATTTACATGATGTTTCCTCTTCAAAAGCAGACCCAGAGTTGTGTTTCGTTTCATTCACAAAGGTTGCTGTATGTGCTGGCTTTCTCCTAAAACTGAAAATGCATCTTGTGTGTCATTACGTGCAGCTTTAATCTTAGGTTTTTAGTTAATTTGACCACAAGAGTGACACGTGAGCTAGTCTTTACTTCTACTTTTGAATGAATGTGTATCGTAGGGCTGCACGATTTGGGAAACCGAGAGATTGTCAAAGTAAATATGTCAGTGCAGTGTTTCCCACCAGTTTAAATAAAGACTTGTTTGACAATACAGTATGTATTTAGTACTGTTTTTGTAGTATAAAAGTCACTTATTGCCCTTACTGATCAAAAAACATATCTGTAGATTAAACATAATTACTCACATATGTTTATTACAATACTACAAGCCCAAAATATCATTATATCTACCCAAATGTACTTATTGGAAACACTACAGTGAACAGATAAATTAATTAAATAAGTCAGCTTTTGTAAGACTTGCTTGTCGTTGTGACTTGCTAATTGAGTCGGTGCAAACTGAGATTTGATTTAGAAAGTATGGGGTTCAAGAACACTTCTTATTCCTTAATGACATCACAATGTGGAACAGAGCATTTTCAGTTTCAGAGAGACAAAGAAAATTTGTCTTTTTGACGTCGCTTCAACGTCAAAAACACAGCTGGAGTTTTGTCTGTGATATATTATTCCAGCCTTTTCAACTTAAGGCCCGGGTGCCAAGTCGGCCCTCCAAAATCTGATCTGGCCCTCAATTCACTTTTTAAATATACAAAAATATATATTTTGTTTGTAGATGTAAGTCTGGGTTATTTCTCAGGAAAAAGTGGCCAACTTAAACTTCTTAAGATGTCGATAAGTGCTGATTTCATTATATTTTACAGTCTGAAAATTAGATTTGCCTATGCATCTAGTTTATTTTCTTGTTTCCATTCTAGTTGTGTTTTAGGACTCATATCTAGTGTCAAAATGCTGTATTTTTCATATTTTAACAAGAATACCTTTTGCTCTGGTTCTAGTGGCAATTTTAAAAGATAAATATGACTTAATTTAAGCATTTTTCACTCATTAAAAAGTTGAAAAAGGTCACTTTTTACAGTGTAGTCCTTTGACTTGATTAGGTCCTGTTTAAGTCCTGGTTTAATTCTGTTATAGACCTTGTTTGGTTCTGGTTTAGATCTTGTTTGGTTCTGGTTTAGATCTGGTTTAATCCTGAGATACTCCAGGTTCAGATTTGCAATAAAAGTCACCGCAGAAACAAATCTAGTCCTCTGAATATTTGGCTAATCTTATGTCAAAAGCCATTGTTCTCGATCAAATCTGGCCCTCTGGAAAATAAAGTTGAATAGCCCTGAGCCTCAGAAAGAACTGATATGAATTTTCCAAGTTTTGTGATGTCATAAGTAGATCTTTGACATTTTCTGTGCTGTTTTAAGATCATCCAGACTTGCTTTGAGCTAGATCAACTTGAATAGCTTCCTTTGCTGCAAAAAACGTAGCTCTGACTCAATCCCTGACGTGGGAAACACATTAATACGCTTTAAACCAGTGTGAATGAACGAAAACACAACTTTATGTTTTTGCTGAAGGGTAGACATTAAAAACGTGGCAAAATTCTGACGCGATACAGCCAGTTTAAGAGCAAAAAAACTACATCGTCTGTTCTTCTTCTTATGTAAACGCGCTCAAATCTAGCCCCGGCCATTACTTCCTTTCCTTTCCCTTCCTCCCCTGCTCTCTCTGGCTGTGCTGAGCTTAATGCATCATGACAGGCTGACAGGGAGGGGGGAGGGAGAGAGAGAGAGAGAGGAGGGAGGAGAGAGGAGAAGAGAGGAGGGAGGGGGAGGTAACAGCAGCAGCAGCAGTAAGAGAAGAACCACGAGGAGAGAAAAAATACAGAGGCAGTGAGTGGGGGAGGTGGGAGGAAGAAGCCTGCGTCACCGGTTCCTGTGGGCGGTGCTTAGATCTTGTTTTTTTGCCCGGCGACCAATCGAAACGCGGCGAACGGGGAGCTCTCTTGCTTCAATAACAACTTGTTTTTTGCCTCCTCTCTGCACAGAAACAAGGGACTGACTGAGATTCTTTTTTTTTCTTTTGCAAACCACTTTTCACGACAACATAAAATGAAAAAAATCCCAGGACTTGCATGTTGTTTAAAGTGTTATTTATAACTGTATGAAAGCACAAGAGTGTACATGTAACAGAAGGATGGTGTTTGCAGAGTATGTGTTGATTCTGTATTATATTTTTTCGTGACAGATTTTATAGATTTTGTTCGTTAATAAAGTGAAAATGGAAATGTATCTGTGGTGGTGTGGTTCTTTGGTGCTTATTGGGTTATGTAACTGTCCCTGCGGCGGCGTGCTTTTAGTGAGAAGACGGTGATGTTAAGTTCGTTAAATCTGCAACAAAACAAGCGTGCCTTCACTGGGTATTACTCTTACGACTGTAAACTTAAGCATGTCCAGTTAATCAGACAAAATGTAGGTTAGAATTGAATGTCTTGAAAACAGGATTTACTCAAAATGTTTGGTCATTTTCACTTGTAATCAGGGCTGGAATGATACGATATACTTTTATAACGATACAAAACAATCACGATACAAGATGCTGCTATACACAAGGGGATCGAGAAGCAAAAGCTGGGGGTCACAGGATGATTTCAATTATAACCTAGTATTTATTATGTTTTTTAGCTGAAAGAAACATATTTGACTACATTTTGACCCCTAAAGCAATAAATTACTAAAATAAATACATCTTTATCCAATTTGAATGGTTTTCCAACTTGAAATGATTGTGCTGTCCATCTCCTAAAACTGAAAATGCATCATGTGTGTCATTACCTGCAGCTTTAATCTTGGTTTATAGCTGTATTTGTAGAGTCAAGAATGACATATGACACAGACTATGCTTACATAATAATCATTGTGTTGAATGAATGAATGATTTATTTATAGAGTACATTTACACAAACAGATGTCCTCCAAAGTGCTTCACACAGCAGCACCCCTCACTCCCTCACTCAATGATAATAAGCTGTCCTGGTGCAGCTCAGCAGAAGCGATTCGCCTAAACACCTGGCGCCTCAACCTCCGACCAACACCAACCATCCCTAACATGCATGTTATTGGTTGTTGGGGAAACCGGAGTGCCTGGAGGAAACCACCCAGACACGGGGAGAAACATGCAAACTCCACACAGAAAGGCCCTGGTTGTAAAACTGTAGGTTTATATTTCAATATTATAATGTAGCAGAAATAATTAAAAGAAATTCAAAGTTAAAGCTTTATCAAATGTCAAAATAATGTCTGGCTTGTAATATAAAAATGTCTTCCCTTTTCTATAGAGTTTGGTGTTGACACAATCCTGAAGTGAACAGCAGCTTTGACTGTGACATACAGTATGTGATGGTGGAGTCATTTGAGGGCGCTCAGGGAGTGGTTCCTCACAGGTGTAGTGCAAAAAGGTTTTGACCGTGTTTAAGACTGCGTGACAATGGCATACGTCCACTCAACACAATGTGCCACTACAGAAAATGCAACAGAGCCTAAAAGTACATTTAAATGTTCTTTAACTCTGCATTTTATCTGTACATTAAAGTATTGCAATACATGGGTATCTTAATTTAATGTAATGGCGACACGGTGGTGCAGCGGTTAGCGCTTTGGCCTAGTAGCAAGAAGGTCCTGGGTTCGACTCCCGAGCCGCCCGGTGCCTTTCTATGTGGAGTTTGCATGTTCTCCCCGTGTCTGCGTAGGTTTCCTCCTACAACTAAAAACATGTCCATTAATCCCTCCCCTGACCCTTCCCCCAGGGCTCCCCTGCAAAAGAGACTCTGAATCTCAGTGGGACTTCCCTGGTTAAATAAAGGTCAATTAATTAATTAATTAAATTCTGTGTTACGATACAGTACAGAAAATTGCATCATGATATATCACAAAACAAGAAATTGTCCCAGATAAGATGCGTTTAAACTAGGACTGCAAGTAACAATCATTTTGAAAACTGAATAGTAGGTTGACTACTCGTTTTGGTTCCAGTAGTTGCCTTTTTTTCAATTTTTTTCCATCGTCTGAAAAAAATAAATAATTACTGGGCTAGTTTAAAGGGGCACTATGTAAGAAAACAAACAAACAAATAATTTCCATTTTTGAACACTAGAGGGAGCCTTTCACATGCATTTTGCCTATTAAGCATGATGCCATCTAGCGTCAATGATCCATATTCCGGCCCGTAATAAAACATTTCAAATAAGTATAAATGTATCACAGTTGATGTGGATTGGTTAACAGTGCTCTCTTAAGTATTCATGTTGTAAAGAATAAATATGATTTAAATGTTTGTGGACTATATGTATAATTAAAATTCATCTCATCTTACACAGTGCCCCTTTAAATGTTAAAGATAAAAATAAATGTTTTAAAATGTATTACAAGTCCCTAAATTAAATAAACCAACATCAGCTTAGCACATTTCGCCAAAAAGATTTGAGTGGAAGCTAGATTTCTTTTTTTTGTGTGCAGAGATTGTTCTCATGTATGATTTACATCAATCATAATCAAAGTACCAAGCCTCAGCCTTAAAAAGAGTCCAGACAATTGTTTGGGCTTCAAAGGTTCAGAAACAGTTTCAGTTTAAAATTAGACGATTTTAATCAGATATCTTAAATAAGGAGCTAAATTGGGCAACAACAGTTGAGTAGTTCATGTCATGTTTTCATGTAGAGAGCAGGATTTGCAAAATTGCATATACTGTAATATACTATACACTGCTTGACTAAGTAACGTAATAACATTTTAGTGCAGGTATTCAGTTTTCTGAATACATTTTCAAATTATTTTTACCTAACATTGCTTTTCTTGCGCTTTCAGATCAACATTCAAGAAACAGCTCTCAATGCCTCATCTTTGTTCTTAATTCCTTTACACATGTTATAAAATACATGTATATTACATATGTACTTTTACTAATGTGTACTCTACACTCGTGTGAGTTGGACCTCATTAGTTATATGGAGCCTCAAGCTCTTGCATTTACTTATTTATAAATGTCTTCTTGGTCAGCTTCCTTGTACCTGCAAAGGTACATTGTTCGGAGAGATGCTGCTGAACAGACAATAAAAACAAGTCACTCACACGACTTGTTTTTTTATTGTCTGTTTCCGGGGTTAAGTCTGAGTTTGGAAAAAGGGCTTTTCAGTTTCTGCTCCTTCGGCCTGAACATTTTACAAAACTAATTAAAGTTGAAGGAGCTGGTCTCCTTAGATTCATTTAAGCACATCATGAACAACAGGGATCTAGAGCCAACAGTGTGTCGTTGTTTTACTTGAATCTTTTGAAGCTAATTGGTTGATCTGTGTTTTAAATTTTATGTGTGATTTTATGCTATGACTGTTGGACTCTTGGCCAGGATGCGCTTGAAAAAAATATTTTTAATCTCAATGAGACTTTTCCTGGTTAAATAAAGGTTAAATAAAAAGATAAATAAAATACATCATTGTGCACAGCTCAACACTATTGATTGTTGTAATCTACATTTCTGCCACAAGATGTCGCCAGCACCTTCATCACACAAAAAATAATGCATAGTAAAACTAAATACTAAACTAAACAGAGATAAATAAAAGTGATATTTCTGAACAACAGCAATCAGGAAAATGATATTTCTCTTTCATAAATAATTAAACCAGGTTTGTTCTTCATGTTGCCTCTTCTGGGACTAGATCATGAGCTAAAGGCCTCATCAATCACTGTCCAACCAACACCAGACAAGACAATTACACTCAACTGTACAAGCAATTTAGATTCTCCTTTTCCCAGGTTCACAGCAGATCCAGAGAACACTTCAGTTCTTTACCTTTGCACAACATGCAACTGCTCTACTCTTCTTTTATTTAGACAAGATTGTGCTTCTCTCAGATTTAAACAGCTGCATTGTCCATAGTTCTTTTGCAAAACCATCATATGTCCAATATAAGACATTGGTAGATAATACAGTTGTAATCTATTGAACAGTATTTGTGTTTAAAGTGCACATATAATACACTTATAATGATGGCATAGGTAGATTCTTCATTGTTTTTGAAGCAGAACTAAGCAACTTCAGAGGTAGTGCTCCCCTACAGCGCTCGTTTGGAATTAAACTACACTATGAATTGAAACGTAACATTATTTATTTAATTTCAAATTTTTCAGTAACTTTAGGGTTGAAATAAAGCAGCAAAAAACACATCTTACACTGCAAAATAAATAAAAAAATCTAAGAGTCAGAGGAGAGTAATTCAGGCCGGGATGGGGGTGAGACGGAGAAGTTGCAGTTGCCGTATTTGAAGCAGGAGGCAGCTGAGAGAGCCCACACATGCCTCAGTACATACAGTATGTAACCATTATGGTAGTGTGGTCAAGACCGTACTAACCGACACCAAGACCTTTCCGAGACCACAGAGTCCAGATCGAGACAAGACCGAGACTTTTATCAGTCAAGACCAAGACAAGATCAAGACCACAGTGCATCGAGATAATTATCAGTGTCTACATGATCTTATTGAGCAGTTTTTTATTACAAACTGTGTCTGGGACAGATCACCACACTCTTGGTGTAAGTTTAGCAGAGTGTGGTGGAAATAAAATGTGGTCTTACTGTCCAAGATAAGACTGAGACCAAGACAAGATCAAGACCACAGTGCATCGAGATAATTATCAGTGTCTACATGATCTTATTGAGCAGTTTTTTATTACAAACTGTGTCTGGGACAGATCACCACACTCTTGGTGTAAGTTTAGCAGAGTGTGGTGGAAATAAAATGTGGTCTTACTGTCCAAGATAAGACTGAGACCAAGACAAGATCGAGTCCAAATGTGATCAACTCAGACAAGATCAAGACCTTAAAAAAGCAGTCTTGAGACCAGTTTTAAGACCAAGACCAGTCTGTACTACACTACATCAAGGTGACTTACAAAGACATTTATAAACGTGAAAAAGTAACTTAGTTCTGCTTTAAGTCTAAGTATAGACCTGTTTTTAACATTTCTGCAGCATTAGCTTAGCAGGCAGATCACTTTGATCATTTAATCTGTGTTATTTGCTTTGGAGATAGAGCTACAACTCTTTTTCCTTTTTTTTTTTTTTTTTTTTTAGTTTGAATACATAAAATAAAAAAAACAAATCATCATGAATGTGTTTAATCTCTTATAATTGGCCAATTAAAAAAAATCTGTTTTTGAACCCTTTGGAGCACAAACAAATGTATGAATTTGCAATTTTGGCCACATAAACTTTCCTTTTCCTCTTAAAAAGCCGAAGCTATTTTAATTAAAATTTGTTTTAGGGATATATAATGGCTCCTCTCCGTCAGATGAAAACTATCTAATTTTTGAGTTATATTTACCCTTTAATCATAAATAATCAAACTATTATTCATGTACATTTAAACCCAAGCAGCCCAAGTTCATTAACTTTAGAGGACTAATGTTTTTACAGATACTCAGAGAGTTCTGCGCACTTTATTTATTTATTTAGATTGTCTTGGCTGCATAATTAAGAAGTGAAACAATGCTTAGTTTAGTTTAGTTCAGTTTAGTTCAAATGTATTTACGCTAAACTCGGAGCTCTCATTTATAGGCCATCACCAGCTTCCTGTGCGGTCAAAAGTAGATCTCTGGCTCCCTCTGGTGACCACACTTTGTCAGAGCTGAGCGTGACAGTGCAAATCCACAAACAGAACTTTTACCTGCCTCGTGCTCGTCTTAAACAGGACAGAAACAGGGCAGAGCTGTGGTTTGTGCTCGTGTACACAGTCAGAGGGATCAGCAGCAGCAACAGGAGCAGGAGCAGGAGCAGGAGCAGGAGGAGCAGGAGGAGGAGAGGTGTCTGTGTGTGGAAACTATGAGAGTTATGGAGACAGCTCAGGTTTCAGTCTCTCCTCTGCAGCAGCAACACATCTGCAGTGACACAAAACAAACTTCAGCAACACAAATATGAACTGAACGAGTTTAGTTTTGATTTAGTTTGTTGTAATAGTCCTTGTGGTAAATATTTATCATAGTCAGGTTGCAAAATATGAAGAAATAAACAAATAAAAGTTGAAAATTACAATATAATAGAATTGCAAAACACTGTAAGACCATGAAGCTTTTTAACCCTTGTGTTTTCTTTGGGGTGTTTTGATTTTTGTTTGTCAAATAATTAAAATTCTCTGATTCTATCAACATGAAACTTTCATGGAAGGTCCCAGATGTCATCAGTGCAAAATTTGAAAAATTATGTTAAAAATCGCGCCGCCTATAAAAACTTATAGCATTTGTTGTCTTCCCAAGTCAGTTTGACCCGAGAGAACCAGGCGAGGGACCAGAGAAAGTACAGAAACGTTAAAAATATAACATTTCTGTCAAATTTTCTGTCCAACAACCAGCTGCTGATCTAACTTAAAATAGTTTGTTTCCTTTTAATAAATAATTTAAAAGAGATAAAGTAAAAAGTAAAAGTAGAGAGAAAAAGTATTTTTTTTCTATAAATTACCACAATAAAAAAAAAATTTAAATATGTCCACAAAAACTACAAAAAAAACTACAAAAAACAAAACTACTAAAAAACTACAAAAAACAAAAACTACTAAAAAGTTGCTCAACATTATTGTAACAGACCCACAAAGTTTGAGTCAAAATGACCAGCAGAGGTGTGTAGCCCTTACGAAGATAACAGGAGGGTTAAAGGAGACCTATTGTGTTTTTTCTGTGTATTTCGTAATAAAACAGAACATATGTAGATCAGTAATTTACATCTTGTTCATTGCAAAACATTAAATTGAAGAGAGTAAATATGACTTAAGAGGAAATGACATGTTTAAAAAACAAGTGGTCAGAACAAATGTGAGAAAACATTGTATTTCCATCCAAGGGGTTGTTTTGTGGAATGCTTTACCTGATGAACTTAAGAGAAGCAATTCTATTTTTCATTTTAAAAAATCTTTAATCCAAAATATATATAAAGTATAAGATGGTAACTTAAGAAATGTGCAAATTGTTTTTGTTTGTTTGTTTTTTTCTCATTTGATGCACATGTATTCTAAGTTAGAGGGTAGCTATAGCTTATTTTGGGTTGTTTTTGTTATGTTTGATAAACACATGTATGTACATCTCTAATACACTCAAGGAAAAAAGAAACGCAACATTTTAATTTTCAAAAATTCCTTAGAAAACGAGTACATTTGGAAAAACAGGTTAGCACCATGGTTTGAGTCCACAGTAAGCTGAAGACAGGTGAACAAATTTCTTGGTTTGGCTTGACTGATTGTGAGAACAATAAAGAGTGCATTACAGGGTCGTTTATTCACACAAACTCATGTTTGAAACTCAGAGTTGACTTTTACCGCTGGTTAACTGTGCTCAAGTCTTCTCTATAAAAGGCACCAGAATGAAGCCAAAAACACACTTCTTCACGATGCCACGATTGTCTCAACCAGAGAGGGATGGAGCTATTGGCTGCTCCAAGCTGGTTTGTGTTGTTTATCTGTCTCCAGGGTGTTTGGAGTCACCGCTCTACCATTAGTCGTCTTACGGAGCGATACCAGGTCACTGGTTCCTCTAACGACCGCCCTCGTACTGGTCACCCCCGTGTAATGACCGCTGCACAAGACCAACCGCCCCGCACATCTCCGTAACAGGTTCAGCCGCCACCAGGTCCTCAGCCGAGACCATTGGGACACATCACAGGCCAGTGTTGGCTAGAATCATCCGTAATCGCCTCCATGCTGACCTGTATTTGACCATATTGGCCATGTGTTGGATCAGTGCTTACCCCCCACATCGCCGAGCTGGAATCGACTGGTGCACTGCACATCGTCATTGGACTTTGCAGAGGTGGTCCCAAGTTGTGTTCAGTGACAAAAAAAGGTTCCAGTGCTTCAGAGCAGATGGTCGAGATCGGGTGTACAGGACACTATAGGAGAAACTCAGCAGCAGCTGAGGGCGGTACTGGTGGAAAAATGGCGGCAATTCCACAGGATCAACTCAGACACTACTGCCGATCCATGAGGCGACAAATAACCGCTGTCCAGGAGCCAACGGGCGTCACGTGAACTATTGACAGTCTGATGAAACTCTGTCACTTTTGGTTTGGGGGTTGCTCTATTGTTTGGTTGTGTTATTGGACTCCAAAATGTGTAAACGCCACAAGAGTTGGCCTGAGGATTAAAAATGGATGTAGGGTTCAAATGAAACAGGCGGATCTCAAAAGAAAATTATTCTGCCCCCCAAAAACTCAGAAAACTGAGTGTTGCGTTTCTTTTTTCCTTGAGTATATGTACGTTATGCAACCGAAATAAACGTTTTCATTCATTCATCTAAAACAGAAATAGAAACAGGTCCATTCACTTCCTGTTCAAAACGGCAGAACTGATCATTTTTGAGCAGAGAAATGTGGCTAAATGACAATTTTGAACCCTTATGTCAGGCCTATTCAACTTGAGGCCCGTGGGCCAAATCGGCCCTCCAAAAATCTCATCCGCCCCAATGGGCTGTGTGCACGGATTTCAGTTGGCTTGCGATTGTTCAAAATGCTAACTTCTGTACATACGACCATTTCCTGTAGCGTTCATTTAGACACAATTATGTCTCTTTTTAAACACAGAAGTTTCTCTGATGAAATATTCCTCTAATATGTAAAGTCTTTAACATGTTTTCTGTAACATTCACCACAACTGTCTGATCTAAAGAGGATTTATTAGATTTAAAATGATGTAGTGAAAACCTCATTGAAGAGTGTTGAACAGGAAGTCGTTGTATGTACAGGATGTAGTATTTTAAACCAAAACAAGACAACTGCACTCAGCCAATTCAATAGGTGGGTTTCACATTCTAGAATTCTTGGCAGTTATAAGCCAGGTGGAGGCAAGAAGCATTTTTCCTATTAATAACATTGGACTTTGCTATGAAATAATTAAAAAAATATTTTTGCCAATTTAAAAAGTGGTGATATCTGGGATGACTAAACCTATTTCTTGTTTGTATTACAAACATAAACTGCATTTAAACAATATTAATTTTAGCTGCCCTCCACCTCATTGAAGTAACATTGGCCAGTAGAACGTTGTGATGTCATCTGAAACCCACCTATTACTAAATCTTACAAATAAATATATATATATTTTGTTAGAAGATTTAATTCTGGGTTATTACATGAGCAAAAGTAATCAATCTAAAGTTCTTAATGTGTCAATAAATACTTGAACTAGACAATAATTATCTTCATTTCATTATATTTTTGTAATCTTGAGTATTTTTCTTGTCAATTCCAGTTACATTTTTGACTCTTTTTCATTAGAAAATATTGTATTTTTCATATTTTTAGCAAAACACTTCTTGTTTGAAAACAGTTAAAATCTGCTCAAATAAAGACAAGTTTGACTTAATTTAAGAATTTCTTCACTCATTGTGCAGTTTAGATTGTCACTTTTTACAGTGCAGCTTTAGACTTGATTTGGTCATGTTTCAGTCTTGGTTTAATTCTCCTTTAGACCTTGTTTGGTCCTAGTTTAGACCTGGTTTAATCCTGATATACTCCAGGTTCAGATTACTAGTTCTTAATTGTGGTTTAGCGCTGATTTGGACATTTTGTAGAGCAATAAAAAACAACCTGCAGCATTAGTTATTATCACTATAGAAACAAATCCAGTCCTGTGAATATTTGGCACAACCTCGTGTCAAAAGCTACACTCAGTCCTCTGGAAAATAAAGTTGAATAGTCCTGATTGTTTTGACTAATCACAAGTAAACACAGACAAATAGGCGGGGATAGGTGGTAGGTGACAACAGGGATTTTCTGAGCTCTCGGCCATCAGCTGCAGAACAATACAGATTACTCAAACATGCATGAATCAATTTAAATGCAACTTTGGGTAAACTAATGTTGGGTAAAAAGTCAGAAAAGTGGATTTTACATAATAGGTCCCTTTAAAGTGAACTCAGATGTGACTAAAGAGAAAAACAAGCACATTTACGTTGGATATGCAAACAGTCTATTGTTGAGTGAGATTTGTAAAGTTTTGTGCTTTTTTGTTTTCGTGTTGTTGTTCTGTTTTGTTGCAGTGAAACAGCGCTGAAGAGTGTGATCGATAATCCTGTCCTGAGGTGACACAGTGGACGGTGTAGAGTTACAGGCTGAGCTCTGAGGAGAGACTAAAGCACAAACATCTGTGTGAGGAGCTTTTCTTTAAAACGAGATGACAACAGACTTTAGGCTTGTTACTGTAGTGTTTGGTTTACATGAGGCTACTACTCACACAAATGTGCTCATTATGTCTTATTAACTGCTTTTCCATGTTATTTATTGTGCAGCCCTCCAGGAGGAGCTCGAGTCACTGGTTGGTTTTAAATGGTCACAACTCTTTACACAGATGAGAGAATGTATCAGTGTTCTTGAGAATAACAAAGTCTGTGCAAAATGTAGCAAAAACTGTCCTTTACACATTGTACAAGTAAAACATACAAACTGTTTTGAACTGTCAGGTTATAATCAAAAGTGTTGGGAGCAACTCATTACAATATAATAGTTACAGTAATAGATTATCTTTTATTATTACTTAAAAAAAGTTGATCATATTTTACGATTGTAGTCTGATTTCAGAGAATCAGTCTGCAGCTGGACAAATGTAACTGAGCATGCTCACAACCACTGTCCACTGCACATTCCAACAATAAATAAGAATTTTAGAACAAAAAAGTGCCTTGCACACACAATCTCACATTTAACTCCATGTTTAACACTGTTCTAAATGTTTAAAACAGCCTCCCTAACCCATGTCCCAGAAAAAACTGTGTCACTTTACAAACACTATTACAAACAGTTAATAATAATAATAATAATAAATAATATTAACAATGTGAAAGTAATTCAACAAATTACAGCCTCAATCGTGCAGAAGTGAATCTGACACAGCAGGACTTGTCTCTCCAGGGTAATCGATTTACTCTCTCACATGTAAACAGGACCAAAACTGGTCTGACCGGTTCCAGGGGAAAACCAAGTAGAGTCTGTTTTTTAGCCTAGTCTGATTTCTCTGATCATGTAAAAGCACTGAAGGTGAGTAACTAAAGTTACTTGTATATACAGTATAAACAAATCAAAACAACACTGAAACTGTGGCGTCAGAGAATCTGGACTTGATTTAAAGGTTAGTAATCTTTTATGAGGAATTAATAATCAAAATAAATGTAATAGGATTAATAGGATTGTGCAATGCTTTAAAGGTGCACTGTGTAACTTACTGGAGATGAAAAGTCAACATGTTCACTAGTAATAGAAAGTTACTTTGAGACTTCTTGAATAGGGTTTTATGCCATAATGTAAAAAAAAAAAAACATCTAAAGAAGCAGCTTTTCAATAGAATCAGACAGGAAGAGTGCCTCCTCCAGGCCAATTAAAGCATTTATACTTTCTGTGTGTGTCAAGTGGCTGCTTGTAGAGGACGGTAGAGAGCTGCCACTGAAATGCCGTTGATTTCTGTGCGGACTGTTGGCAAAGTCACACATTTTCAATGATTTGACGTGGAAAACCTGGTCCACGCGGACGGCACTTGCATGTCTTGTCTGCAAAAATTACTTAACTCCGCCGTCTGGACGCTCGCGGTCCTTGCAGATTGTCAAGTTTAAACTGAGCTTTACAATCCATTTTGTTGTGGCCATGCATTTTCATTACTTTGTTAGTGCAACACATAAATGTAAATAACAAAACATATATTTATTAGGTCTTTTTCGTCCCAAAAGTTTCACAATGCACCTTTAACAAAACATAAATGAGGTATTATCTCAAAGTAACTCACAGTAGTGTACAGTAACGCCATTATATTTTATAAACAGTAATATCGTTTTTATTGCGGTGGCGCAGCGGTTAGCGCTCTGGCCTCATAGCAAGAAGGTTCTGGGTTCGCTCCCGGGCCACTCGGAGCCTTTCTATGTGAAGTTTGCATGTTCTCCCCGTGTCTGTGTAGGTTTCCTCCGGGTACTCCGGTTTCCTCCGGGTACTCCGGTTTCCTCCTACAACTAAAAACATGTCCAATGTGCCTCCCCTCCCCAGGACTACAGATGGAAATTAGCTGTAAGCTACAAACTGGTACAAACATCTCTGCCTTTGTGCTTAATGTAAAATGTATGTTCTCCTTAATAAACATTAAACATTTAATAAGCATATAACATATTACAATTTCACAGTCAATGGTTTCCTCTGTTTTTCCTGGTCCACATCGATCCCTCATTAGGCCAACATTGATGTGGGTCCTGAGTCTGTGTGTGTGTAGTTGTTTCTCAGCTCATTGGTGTGTGTGAGTGTGTGTTCATCAGTGTATCAGTCTGTATGTCTGTGTAGAGATGTTTGTGTGTGTATGGAGGTGTGGTGCCTGTTGTATCTGGTGTATGTGTGTGTGGAGGTGTGTGTGTCTGTGTAGAGTGTGGTGCCTGTTGTATCTGTGTGTATGTGTGTGTGGAGGTGTGGTGCAGACCGGAGCAGGGGTAAATGGCTCTAACGTTACTGCAGACATCACTCACTGCGGCGCTGGAGCATCTGAGTCAGCATCATCTCGACAAACACCGCTGCTTCACCAGAGAACGGACAGAGCGGCGCAAACATGGCCCAACACAGCTTTGAGCTCCAGGAGGTCCAGGACAAACCTCTGCTAATAAAGACCACAGCACATTAGTATTATGTAGAGAAAACTCCAACAACATCAAGGTATAGCTGGTAAATAAAAGAGTCTATAGTATGAATATTGACAAGAATGAATCATAATGTAATCCATAGAGTAGAATAGGTCTTCCAGTTGAACTATTTCACTAAAACAAATCTAAACGTTTAACAAATTCAGTCCTAGTTTAGCCATTTTTTAAGATTAACAATGTACCTCCTGTTTATAAATTATGACATCATGCTAAGAAGTTGCCTAGCGACCAGGTAATAAATCAGACATTGGTACGTTCTGAATTGGTCTAAAAACAGTCTATGCCATAATGTGAAAAACACAGCTACACAAAACACTTTTCTATAGAACTAAACTTGATACTCGATTAAAGACAATGAAAAAGTTATTGCCATTTATTAAAAAAAAAAAACAACCTTAGACATGTCATCATTATATATAGATATATTCTTAGTTAACATTTAACACAACGTAAAAGGAGAACAATATAAACAATCTGCTAATTCAACTCCGGTTGGTTCTGGCCAACACACCGCTCTGATCCCGCTCGCGGGTTGGACGACTGTATTCCTGGTTTTGGAGAACCGTCTGCAGTCCTGCGATACCTAATCTAGAGCTGGGAGTGAAATTAAATTGAGCAAAGGCACTAGGTGGCGCCAGCTGGCTCGCAGTCCACAACACTACATTATACCGATATCGATTTTTAAAATGTTGGCAGCCAATACTGATATCTATGGCCGATTTTCAAAGACTATTCTGAGGCCAATTTTCTATTTTATTTTTTCAAAAACATAGCTGAGAGGAAATTGTATAATCAAAAAAGAAAAAGTTAATCCAAACTATTATTTCGTCTCATTGTTTAATGAATACAACATGTTTATGCACATTACAGAACATTCTAAAGAGTAGTTCAAGAAAGCGCTTCTTTTCAAAACACAGCAAAATGGAGAAATATAAAACAAACTGTATCATTTCTCTCCAAAACTAACTTGGAGCTCAGCTGATCACTGTGAGTGCAGCTCTACTGTGCAGATGACTGTTCAAACAACTGCTGATCAAATATTGGCCAAAATAAGACCCTCAAAATATCGACTGGCCGATATATCGGTATATCTCTAATTAATATCTTTACTCCAATATGATGTCCACTTGGTCAGACTGCCACAATTCATCAGAGGATAGGAAATATTATCATTTGGGTAAAGTTTTCTTGAGAGAGGACCCCCAGACCCCCCACTTTTTGGTGTTAACCTTTTATGGGTGTGAATTTTTCTGGCTGTGTTACTGGGTGTTTTACACATTGTCTGTCATAGACATCACAAAACGATCTAAAACATTTGGAAATGTCCTGGAAAAAAAAAAATATATATATATATATTAGGCTGTATATATATATATTTTTTTTTTTTGTGGGAACCCTGTTATATCATGAGCAGGTTGTTTTTAAATTATGAAAATGCAAAATAGTTGTATTTATTTATTTATTTTATTTATTTATTTATTTAGAGGGACAATGCATATTAATGAACATACAATGTAAATATGCCAGATTTAGCCAAAATGGCTACTTTCCATCTGTAGTCCCTGGCAGATCAGAGTAAAAAAGACAAAGAACACATTAAACAATACAACACATTAAAGGAGAAAGCAGTGTCAGTGTCTACAGACCTGGTTATTCTTGAGCCAATGTTAAGATTGTTTTAAATGAATTAATTGTAAGACTGTCTCTGATTGCTGCTGGGGATAGTATTCCAGAATTCCGAGCCTTTGACTGACAGAACCTGTCGACTGAAGGCTGTTCGCCTCAGAGGCACTGTACAGTCTCCTCGTGTGGAAGCTCGAGTTCTCCTCTCAGTGGCTTCAGATCTGAATTTGATGAACTCGTTTAAAGTGATGGAGAAAGCCCATGCACACATTTGTAAACTGAGCAAGAAATTTAAATTTGATGAAGTTATCAAAACTTAAAAAATTATACTTCTGGAGTACATGACAATGATGAAAAGTATAAGGTTTTCTGTCAAAAATTTTTAGGGCTTTTTTATATAAAGACTCAATTGTCTTTAAGGTTCCAGGTTTGTCATAGACCAGTTTGTAATACAATAGTCAATGTGTGAAAAAATCATACAGTGTAGGAACATTTTGGCAGCATTTTCAGACAGCAGAGGTCTAATCTGTTTAAAATTACGAATATTAAAATTTACAGTTTTACACAATATTTTAACATGTTTTTTAAAAGACAGGGTTGAGTCCAAAGTCACACCAAGATATTGAAATCATCGACAATTAGTCAATTTAGTCATCGACAGTTATTTAGTCAATAAATAAATAAATAAATAAATACATACATACATAAAATAAATTAGTGAAAAGCAAATTATAATAACAACAATATTGTAACATATTATTGCTTCTGTTATAGAATAAATTGTCGTCTCCAGTCTGACTCAGTTGTGCCTCTGGTGGAACAGACGCAAACTCACTGCAGCATCTCAAAGGGAAACGTCCCCATCCTGTCCATCCACACACATGACACGACAGAGACTCTTGTGTTATAAAACCAAATGTGTAGAAAAATGTACAGCAGAAACATCTTGTGACTCTTCTGTCCGAGTGATTTAGAAAAGCGTGTAAAAGTTTCAGATGTGATCTACAGTTTGTGCAGAAATGGATTGGAAGTCTGGACCTTTCGGCTCCCGCTCATTTTACACGCTAAAACAAATTATGTGCTGGTATGTTGTTTATCTTGGCTTTGGGCCTGATTGAGAGTGTACAGACAGGGCCGTGTGTGGATTCTTGGAAAGGTTTAAAGCTCGGACTAATGAAAGCAGGAAATAAGTTAGTGACCAGGTCGGTTGGTGTAATCTAATGTAAAAATATATAAATCAAATGTTATTAAGTAAAATGCAATTGCAGTTAAGTTACAAGATTTATGGGACTTGTGGAAGCCTTGGATTTAGAATATTTAGCATGACTTTACAGTTCACAGTGTAAGATTACCTACATATTATTGTGTTCTCACTGGATAATCACATTTTATTGGAGATTTGACACACCTTTCACTTGCCTTCTTCTGCAGGTTAAAGGTGGAGTCACTGATTTTTACGCTGCAAACACGATTTAGGTTTAAGCATGTACTTCCTCTCCCTTGATCGATATCAGGATCCATATACATTTAAAATCTGCAGTGTTTCAAATAAAAATTTGCACAGAAAGTCAATGAACCTGTTTGTATTTCTAAGCAATTTTAGACCAATTTTGTGTTTTCCAATGAACAAAATGTAAATTAATGATCTAGATGTAGTTACCAAACAAAAAAAGAAAAAAATCGAATCTATTTATTTTTGTATAGCCCAAAATCACAACAACAGTTGTCTCTGAGGACTTCCCAAGATTATTAATTTAGCAAACATCATTGGTAGAAATAAACCTAAACATTCAATTAAACAATAAACATCCAGAAGCAGTGATTGATCAAGCTCGTCAAAGCAGATAATTAGTAAAACAAGCAATGAATAATTGTCCAGAGCATTCCCTGTCCTTAGACCCGCCCTCTCAGCAAGGAAAAACTCAAAAAACCCTAAGGGAAAAGAGAATCCTAGAGGAGAACCACAACATTAGATATCCTTTATTTTATTATTTAACACAACAGATATGATGTAGTATGATAGTACTATCTACTATGATTTTCACGTACACCACGGCCTGTGTTTAAAGCCCGTAGTCGATCTGCTCATAATTGTTGGATAAATTGGCCTAAAATGTTCTCACATGACAGAAAAGCAGATCCTACTGAAGATAATGAGGATTAAAAGTCTGAAATGGAGTTCAACTGTGACGGTTCAAAACAACATGGCTGCACAGTTTAATCTAATTAATTATGAAAAAGTCATTAGAGTAGTCTGAGTTTGGACAGAGCTGCATGTTACATACATTCAGCTGCATCACGAGGTCGTCACATGATGAGGGACACGTTCTGATGCTATTACATTAGACATATTAGTTACAGAGAGACTCGCACGGATCATCACTGTTTAAATCACCATCTGATCTGTGAGATGTGCACATACCAAACATACCACAACTTCTACAGAACTCTACTGTATTGTGAAGGACTTACACTTTGAAATGTACTATGGCTTTGGAGTGGAACAAAGTATTGACGCCTCTGCCTCCTGGACGCTTCTTGCCTGACCAGCCAGACCCTCCTACATTCTGTGCAAATGCAGAAGGGTCTGAAACCACAGCCTCGGCCAATAATTTTCCCAATGTTAGGATGATCCAATCAAGCACGGCAATTCTTTCAACCCCATTTCAAAACATTCATGCTCGCGAACATAGCTCATTCGGCTCTTGATTCGGTTTTGAACAATGAACGTATCAATTCCTTAAAACGTGAGCAGCAAACCGTTTGTTGAGAGGCCCATACTGAAAAAATCCGTGCGCTACATGTTTACGAAAACATCCGGTTTAGCTCGTCGATGTTTTGGTAGAA
>CM076396.1:38801711-38818447 GCA_038363315.1 Mugilogobius chulae | reverse complement strand
AGATTTATATGTCATTTTTTTCAATTTAAAATTGACATTGTGGAAAAACTAAACATCCTAGGAGGTTCATTTTTGCTGTGGTATTAGAAGATGTAAACCTGTAAAACATACTGTGGAATCAGCTGTCTAGCTTGTTTTGTTCTCGAGATATGAGCATTTCAGTTTTTATTGCTTAAATCGCATTTTCAGAGGCTGAAATAGCTTATTTAGGGTACTTTCACAAAATTCACTCAAACTTCACAAAACTCACTCAAACTTTAAATCTTGCTTGTCTGACCGCTTCTCAGGTCAGAACTAACAGAGAAAAGCCATTTTAGAAGTGATAACACAAGTTTCAAGTTAACATTTTTGAGATTTATATGTCATTTTTTTCAATTTAAAATTGACATTGTGGAAAAACTAAACATCCTAGGAGGTTCATTTTTGCTGTGGTATTAGAAGATGTAAACCTGTAAACATACTGTGGAATCAGCTGTCTAGCTTGTTTTGTTCTCGAGATATGAGCATTTCAGTTTTTATTGCTTAAATCGCGTTTTCAGAGGCTGAATAGCTTATTTAGGGTACTTTCACAAAATTCCACTCAAACTTCACAAAACTCACTCAAACTTTAAATCTTGCTTGTCTGACCCTTCTCAGGTCAGAACTAACAGAGAAAAGCCATTTTAGAAGTGATAACACAATTTCAAGTTAACATTTTTGAGATTTATATGTCATTTTTTTCAATTTAAAATTGACATTGTGGAAAAACTAAACATCCTAGGAGGTTCATTTTTGCTGTGGTATTAGAAGATGTAAACCTGTAAACATACTGTGGAATCAGCTGTCTAGCTTGTTTTGTTCTCGAGATATGAGCATTTCAGTTTTTATTGCTTAAATCGCGTTTTCAGAGGCTGAATAGCTTATTTAGGGTACTTTCACAAAATTCACTCAAACTTCACAAAACTCACTCAAACTTTAAATCTTGCTTGTCTGACCACTTCTCAGGTCAGAACTAACAAAGAAAAGCCATTTTAGAAGTGATAACACAAGTTTCAAGTTAACATTTTTGAGATTTATATGTCATTTTTTTCAATTTAAAATTGACATTGTGGAAAAACTAAACATCCTAGGAGGTTCATTTTTGCTGTGGTATTAGAAGATGTAAACCTGTAAAACATACTGTGGAATCAGCTGTCTAGCTTGTTTTGTTCTCGAGATATGAGCATTTTAGTTTTTATTGCTTAAATCGCGTTTTCAGAGGCTAAATAGCTTATTAGGGTACTTTCACAAAACTCACTCAATCTTCAAGTCTTGCTTGTCTGCCACTTCTCGGTCAGAACTAACAAAGAAAAGCCATTTTAGCAGTGATAACACAAGTTTCAAGTTAACATTTTTGAGGTTTATATGTCATTTTTTCCATTTAAAATTGACATTGTGGAAAAACTAAACATCCTAGGAGGTTCATTTTTGCTGTGGTATTAGAAGATGTAAACCTGTAAAACATACTGTGGAATCAGCTGTCTAGCTTGTTTTGTTCTCGAGATATGAGCATTTAGTTTTTATTGCTTAAATCGCGTTTTCAGAGGCTAAATAGCTTATTTAGGGTACTTTCACAAAACTCACTCAATCTTCAAGTCTTGCTTGTCTGCCCACTTCTCGGGTCAGAACTACCAAAGAAAAGCCATTTTAGCAGTGATAACACAAGTTTCAAGTTAATATTTTTGAGGTTTATATGTAATTTTTTTCAATTTAAAATTGACATTGTGGAAAAACTAAACATCCTAGGAGGTTCATTTTTGCTGTGCTCTTAGGAGATGTGAACCTGTAAAACATACTGTGGAATCACCTGTCTTTCAAGTTAACATTTTTGAGGTTTGTATGGGTCATTTCTAACTTTAAAATTGAGATTGTTGGAAAACTACACATCCTAGCAGGTTCATTTTTGCTGACAAAAATACCCATCTTATTTTAGTGAGTTTTTTTTATTTATTTACTTCTTTTGGTCATAAAATGTTAGTACTTTCATGAAAGTTTGTCAAATTTGGCACAGTAACTCGTCATTCTACCCTGAACAAAAAAAGTCTGGGGTCCTATGATGCATCTCACATGCTGCTGTTGTTACAATACAGCGCGTAAGCGCTGCCCGTCTGGACTACATTGTGATTAAGCTCTTCTAAACCACAAACACACTATTCAACACTGACTGAGGTTAGGTTAGGGCCATCCTTAGACAGATGGGGACGAGCAGGCCTATAAGGCCTTTTGAATGCCGCTTGCAGCTTTAATTTGTTCTTTGCACTATTTGTAATTGCATAACATTAGCACTGAACACATGCACTTGCAGTCTCACTCACCGCTGCTGTCTTCATCAGATGAGTTACTCAGGCCTCTGGGTGTAGACATTTCAACAAAGTTCATCCCGTGCTTCGGGTGCTCCAGTTTCTTTTAGATACATGGAAGAATTGAAAATATATTTACCTTAATTCATCTGAGAAATCAGCCTTAAGAAGATTGTTTTCTGTTTTTGTCTTTTTTTTTTTTTTAGTGTACTGTACTAGTGGACTTTAAATCACAGAACGCATTATACCTTTGCTACAACAGTAACAACTTGTCTGTCTGTACTCTTTTTGCTGAACTCCTTACACGTTTTTTTGCAAAACCTTACACACAATTAGCCTTGCTCAACTTTTTGGTCAGTGCTGTTAAACTCTGTTTTTAGAACTAACACATTTGCTCCAAAGTATTGTTTTCTTGGTTCAATCACCTGAACAATGAATGCTTGTAAGTAATCTTTATTTTTATAGCGCATTTCACAGACAAAGTCACAAAGCGCTTCACAGAGTGATGAACACCCCCCCTCCCCACTCAGTTATAGTAAACTGCCCTGGGGCAGCTCACCAGAGGCGATTCGCTTAAACACCAGGCGCTTCAACCTCCGGCTTGTACTGTGACTCCTCTGAATAAATCTGTCCCAAAACACAACTCCATTACAGTTTTTTTCAATCGCTTTGGCTCCAAAGTCAAGATAATTGAACACTGGAAACTTAACATCCAAGTTTTACATCTTGGATGTTAAGTTTTGAAGTGTGTTCAAAACTTAACATCCAAGATGTAAAACACATTCTACCTTTGCTACAACAGTAACACCATGTCTGTCTTCACTCTTTTTGCTTAACTCCTCACACAGTGTTTTGCAAAACCTTACACACAATTAGCCTTCCTTAACTCTTCGGTCACTGCTGTTAAACTATGTTTTTAGAACTAACACTTTTGCTCCAGAGTAATATTTTCTTGGTTCAATCACCTGAACAATGTACACATGTGCTGTGACTCTTCTGACAAATAAATCTGTCCCATGAACACAACTCCATTAGGACAAATAGAGTGTTTTAGAGCGTCAAACCAGACAAGAAGAAGTGTGAGGAAGAGGACATGGACACAGAGACAAAAGTGTGAGGATGTGAGGAGGAAGAGGACATGGACACAGAGACAGAGGAGCAGGAGAGAGATGTGGATCAGCAGTGAACTACAGACAACACTATTGCATGATGTAAGAACTGACACAGAGACAGGACAGATGCATTAGCCCAATGTCAGACACTTCACTGTGGCCAAGATAAAACAGGAACCAACTTTTAGCTTGTCGAAGTATTTTGTATTTTGTTTGACATGGTCAGTAAACCATTCTCTTGTTTCACATTTTTGAATATTTTTTTTCACGATCTCCTTCATTTCCAAAATATTCTTTAACATAAATTGGTTTAATGTTGAAATAAATTCCAAACAATGTTTAAGTGGTAAATGTGAAAGTGAATCCACGTGTTGCTTTTGTTTCATGTTCAAACAAAAAAGTGTAGTTTTTACATGAGTGTTTCATGTTTTGCACAAAAAGTGCAGTTTAGAGATGAGTGTTTATCATTTTAACAGCAAAGTGTTATTTTCACAAAGGTGTCAGGAGTTTTGCACAAAAAAGTGTACATGTGCAATCATTCTAAAATGTTTAGACAAATGAGTGATAAATCTGACTGAATATATAGAGGTTTTGCCATATTTATCACAATTTCCAAAA
Source organism: Mugilogobius chulae (assembly GCA_038363315.1). Taxonomy (NCBI): domain Eukaryota; kingdom Metazoa; phylum Chordata; class Actinopteri; order Gobiiformes; family Gobiidae; genus Mugilogobius; species Mugilogobius chulae. The sequence goes on along the minus strand of CM076396.1, from coordinate 38,814,399 downwards.
AAATGCGCCAAAGCGATTAAAAAAAACTGTAAAAATACAAGTAGAAGCAGGAAAAATACAGAGAACGCCTCCACAGTGACAACCGCTGCAGCAGCGAGTAGAGCTGCAATATGGACAGGATCATGTCAAAAGAAAGGCCACTGATGCAGATAAAACAGGAGACGAACGCACCACGTACTTAATTGTGATTCATTATTTTGTCAGCATTAACACATTTTGATGCACGCGATGCAAAATTGAAAGTGACCCGCTTTGCAGCTGCGCCCTTTTCTCGCCCTCTCTCTCAATCAGTTCACAAACAGAGGATTTCTTTCGCTGCAGTTATTGCAGTGGACACAAGGAAGAAAAGTCTGCTGTACTGACAGCAAGACAGAGACGAGTCTGAGCTCCGTGTGAGTTTTTAAATCATCCAAAAAGACCCAGAAAGCACAGAGATACGGCCTGTTAAAGACTTGAAAACGATAACACCTCATTAAATATGCAAGCATATCAGCGCCGGATTAGCAATGGGCAAACTTTTACACACGTGTTTGTGATGTTTACTTTGAAAACGTTAAAAATGGGATTGTTTCACTTCCCAGTGTATTTAGTGAGCACTGAGCTGGTTTTAACCAGGACTTTTCCAGAACTGAAACAGATTTTCATAAGAACTGAAAATGTTAGTTACCTATGTAACTATAGTTCTATGAGTGGCTAAAGCTAAAACCATTAACTTGGTTTTATACATTTATGTTCAGCCTAAAACAAAATGAAATAATATTCTGATCCTAAAAAAATATGAAAACTGATGAAGACTGCTAGTATTATTAAGTAAAACTGAGTTATTTATTGAACTACAAATTCTCCATTTTTAAATATAATTTGGTGTTAAAATGATGCATCTAAACCTAAATACCACAGACAGACATTTTTGTACTTTTACAGAGGGGGTAGGGGCGCCAATAATTTTTTTCTATTCCAAGGGGGGCATGGCACTGGACTAGACTATTGGATCATGTAAGGACTGACACAGAGACAGGACAGATGATTTAGCCCAATGTCAGTCACTTCTCTGCTGTCAAGATAAGACAAGAACCAACTTTTAGCTCGTCCAAGTAGTATTGTATTTAATGTGCAGTGTTGGGGAGTAACGGAATACATATACCGCCGTTACGTATTCTGAATACAATTTAAGAGTACTTGTATTCCGTTACAGTACGGCTTTCAAAGGAGGTATTCAAAATACAGTTACTTTTATAAATTCCAAAGAAATACATTGCATTTGTAAAACAAATGTAGACCTGTTGTTAAAATCACCACAAAAAACAAACAAACAATAGGACGCGTAATGTTTTCAAAGCAGCAGCTTGTGGTGCTGTCAGTGCCTGTGTCACTTCAGGGTCAAGGAAAAAACACTGTCCAATCAGATTTGGCGTTCTTTAGGGGCCATTCACTTCATGCAGACAGACTAACCAATCAGATTGTCCCTTTATGGACAGGTATATTAGAAGTTTGTTGATGGTTGTCTCATCTGCTTAACTTTTTCGGGACTTTATTAACGTTAAACAAAGGGACGACGCCTGCGTTTGGAGAGTTCATTTTTAACTACGGATGGGATTTGTTTTTCGAAGAGGACCAGTTTGTTTTCGCCATAAAAAGTTTGACGAAACATTGACAACAAGTGCACCGGACTATTAGCAAAGGATTTGTGACACTGGAACATGTTCTGAAGCTCACGGACGACACAATAAATGAACTGTTGTTGGACTAAAACCACGATGAGCACACTTGTGTAAATCTGAAGTAAACTCCTTCTCTCGACTCTGGTGAGTGTGACTGAAACAGCGCTTGTTTACGGGGAGATGCATAACCGTACTTAATACAATAAGAACTAAAAGGAAACACTAAAACGTTGTAATTTCAGGTTAAAATTAAAAACCTATTTTGCATTTCATTATAAAAAGTATTCCAAGTATTCAGAATACAGTACAAAAATTTGCCAAGTAATGAAATACAATACAAAATACTGTTCAGACCAAGTATTCAGTATTCTGTAACGAAATACATTTTCAAAGTATTCTACCCAACACTGTTAATTTGACATTGTCAGTAAACCATGTTCTTGTTTCACAATTCTGAATATTTTTGTTTCACAATCTCCTTAATTTCTAAAATATTCTGAAACATAAATTGATATCATGTTGAAATAAATTCCAAGCAGTGTTTAACTGGTAAAGGTGAAAGTGAATCCATGTGTTGCTTTTGTTTCATGTTCAAATCAAAAAGTGCAGTTAAGAGATGAGTGTTTATCATTTTGACCACAGAGTTATTTTCACAGGTGTCAGAATTTTTCCGCATAAAGTGTACATGTGCAAAAAAATATTTAGACAAATGAATGATAAATCTGACTAAATATGTAGTCAAAAGTGCCAAAGCGATAAAAAAAACTGTATTGAACTTGTGTTTTTGTGCATTTAGGCTAACTTTAAATAAATGTTTTTATTACTATCCCTGTGTCTGTCTATTCTTAGTACAATATGTGTAGTAGTAGCTGTAGTTCTAAATTGCAATAGATTTTTTTTTTTTTATGTATTTATCTATATTTCTGTTTGTTTTACTAATGACTGTTTTGTGTGTTTCGTCTGACTCCCTCTCCCCTTCCCTTGGTGCTTTTGAACACCAGGCCAACATTGTAAATAAGAATTTGTTCATAATGTTTTGCCTGGCAAAAAAAAAGGTAAAAAGAAAAAAGAAAGGAAATTGGCAACTTTTTGCCAAGTAATTACTGTAAAAAATAATATACTAAGTATTGCTGTAACCTGCAGAACAACTATTTACTGTAAGTTTAAAACCAATGAATACCTGTCAAAAATAGTCCAACAATAAACTGTAAAGTGTATCCAGCTATCATCTGTAAATGTGTTTTAAATAAATTGGAAGAAATTTTCCAACTAGTAAATGGCAACTTTTTTACCAGTAACTTAAAATCTACAGGAAATTTGTTACAGTGTAGCCCGTGAAAGAAGTGACCATAAATGGGCTTCTGGTGTGGACGAAGGGGTGAAGGCAAGAGATCTGTGGAGGGAAGAGGGCAGCCAGATGCTCTTCATATAGCTGGGACTGGTGTTTGTCTATTACAGTTTTTCTCAACTGCTTTGACACACTTTTTGAAACTTTGTTTATTTTGATCACTTGATCCAAACTTTTATCTGACCAAAACGTTGAGGTGGTCTTATCATTTGCAACAATTTTCATTCATTCACACAGTTTTCTGACTCTTTCTCAGAACAGTTCTTATTCACAAACTCACATGTTCAATGAGTTTAGTTTATTTTTCAAACACTACAGACCTGTTCACAGGTGGTAAAGGACTTTTGCCAAAACAGTGTTAGTTTTTATCTACAAATAAAGCAATAAAAATCAAACAATAAATGGACATGTAAATCAAGCAGGACAATGGTCTGAGCAAAAAACACAGACTGTAGAAATGTATAAAAAGACTAAATGTAAATGATTTGCCAATCATGGGTGCATTGTAGGGATGCACCGATACCGATATCAGGGCCTAGTACTCGTACTCGTTAATTTGGCCTCGATACCAAGCGCCGATACCACTTAGCTGCGTGCGAAGTCACTTACTTGCAGCCTCTCAGCTGCAGCAGTGAGCTCTGCAATGAGCTGTTCATATTACTTCACATTGGCCTAAAGTCACATTTCAAACAGACTAAATCACCTAAATGTGACACATGAAGAATGGAAACATTTATAACTTGTAAATGTTGTCAGTTGTTGTTATTGGCGCAGTGTGCCGTAGGCTACTGTAGCGGCTAAAGTAGCTAAGTGTAGCTGGCGCTTCACTGCTTGTGGACGCTTTGTAACTTGTTGCAATTGAAAAACAACTTTAGCGACTGAATAGAGCAGAGTGTAAGCTTTCAAAAGATGTATAGCATGTCCATATTGTCCAAAGTGTGGCCGTGGAAACAGAAGGAAAGCTCACTGTTGTGCTAAAGTGGCTAATGCTACTAGCGCGGAGGAGACGCAGCAGTCACAAGGTAGGCTGCTTATAAATAAATTAAAAAAATTTCATCCTATTGCATTTTACTGATATTTTCAACTGTCTAACAAATAATTATTATAGTGTAACTAGTAGACTACAAGGCAAGTTTTATAAAAATCTTACACATGGCTTTTGAGGCTTTCTGCTTAAAGGACCTATAATAGGCCTATCTGAATATTTCTCTGTTTAACATTATGGTAACAGTAACAGTTGTAATTATTTTTCCTTTTGAAGGCCATGGCTATGTTACTGTTGTAGAGTGGGATGTCATAATGCTAGATTTTTATATTATTATTATTTTTTTGCAAAAGTAGTTTTTTTGGGGGAGATTTACAACAGTTTGGACTTCTGAAAATATAATGCCTGGTATCGGTATCGGTACTCGGTATCGACGAGTACTGAAAAATAAAGTAACGGTATCTACTTGGTTTTGGAAAAAGTGGTATCGGTGCATCCCTAGTGCATTGCAATTAGTATTGCATTAGGCTACTACAGTTTTTTTTTTTTTTTCAATTTACTTCAGCTCCAAAGTCAAGATAATTGAACACACTTTAAAGCTTAATATCCAGGATGCAAAACACATTCTGCCTTTGCTAGCTATACAGTAACAAAATGCCTGTTTTCACTCTTTTTTGCTTACAGTTTTTTTCAATAGCTTTGGCTCCAAAGTCAAAATAATTGAACACGTTTCAAAACTTAACATCCAGGATGCAAAACACATTCTACTGTTGCTACAACAGTAACACCATGCCTGTCTTTACTTTTTTTGCCGAACTCCTCACACTTTGTTTTGCAAAACCTTACACACAATTTCAGAGTGGTTAGAGCTCTGGTTCCCAACAAGGAGGTCGTGGGTTCGACTTCCGGGTCGAACCATAGCAACATCTCACGATCTTTCTGGGTGGATTTCGCATGTTCTCCCCGTGTCACTGTGGGTTTTCTCTGGGTATTTTTTTATTTTTATTTAACCTTTATTTAACTACTCCGTACTCCGGTTTCCTCCCATCTCCAAAAACATGCATGTTTAGGTTAATTGGGCATCAGTGTAAATTTCCCTTATACCATGGTCAGTGAGAATTCAAATGCATTATAATCATATATACGCACACGTAGTTCGGCAGGTTAAATCACCTATATATCAGTGCGCTGAATTCGTCTCCAAGGCAACGCGCAGTATCTGAGCAAAACCAATGAACTTTTGACAGGCCGAGATGGAAAAGAAAGAGTCTCTGGTGCTCTGTCGCTGTCTGACTCTTTCATAATAAAACACTGCTTTCAGCGGGATTATGTTGAGGCTTTTATTGTGCAGCACACACAGGAAGTGATACTTTTATCTGGCGGTGACTTGACCACTGTCGTGACACAACTAGCGTGAAACTTTCTAGTTTTTGATATACTCGTGTATTGGATATTTTAATCATGAGAGGACAGACATCGCATTTTGTGAACGTGGACCGGCATTTTAGCAAAGAGACACACAATGGTCGGAATACATCGTCTGCGCAAGCTTAGAAAACTGAAACACTGCATCGTCCTCCTCCTTCCTGAGGTAAATAAACACATGTGACTGAGAGAGGGAGAGAGAGAGAGAAAGAGAGAGAAAGAAAGGGAGACGGAGGAGCGATCTCAAACTACAACAGCCCGACAACAGCAGCGCTGTGCATTTGAACGTAAACATGCTATGTTGCCATGCTGTTAAGTCTGGACACAATAAAAAGTAGACCTAAAAATATAATTTCCCAAACAAAAATTGAGATCAGTGAACGAACTGTACGCGTATATTAACGTTTTTAGACGTTTGACCATGGTATAAGCGGATTAAACAACTGGGAGTAACATCGGATTAAACAACTGGGAGTAACATCACTCCGCTGCGCGTCGTGATGTTCTTGACTCCGCGTCGTGCCTTATATCTGTGTAATGCACGGCTCCTCGTTGTTTAATCCTTACTTAGTGAATGAATGAAGAGAGTGAATGTTTGTCCGTCTAACCCTGCAACGAGTTGGCCAATATCCAGGGTGTTCCCCCGCCTAAGGCCCAAAGTTACTGGGATAGGTTCCAGTCACCCACGACCCCTAACGGGATTAAGCGGTAGAAAATGAATGAATGAATGAATGAATACACACAATTAGCCTTGCTTAACTTTTCGGTCAGTACTGTTAAACTACTGTAAGTATTTATAACTAACATTTTTGCTCCAAAGTGTTGTTTTCTTGGTTCAAACACCTGAACAATTAACACATGTGCTGTGACAAATAAATCTGACCCATAAATACAACTCCATTAGGACAAATAGAGTCACATTTGCTTTAGACCATCAAACCAGACAAGAAGAAGTGTGAGCATGTGAGGAGGAAGAGAACATGGGGACAGAGGACAGGGAGAGAGTTGTGGATCAGCAGTGAACTATAGACTACACTATTGGACTGACACAGATGAGTTAGCCTAATGTCATGCACTTCACTGTGGCCAAGATCAGACAGGAACTTTTAGCTTGTCGAAGAATTGTATTTTATTTGACATTGTCAGTAAACCATGTTCTTGTTTCACAATTCTGAATATTTTTGTTTTACAATCTCCTTAATTTCCAAAATATTCTGAAAAATAAATTGATATTATGTTGAAATAAATTCCAAACAGTGTTTAACTGGTAAAGGTGAAGGTGAATCCATGTGCTGCTTTTGTTTCATGTTCAAAGAACAAAGTGTAGTTTTTACATGACAGTGAAATATTTTGCACACAAATTACTGTTTAGAGATGAGTGTTTATCATTTTAACCACAAAGTGTTATTTTCACAAAGGTGTCAGGAGTTTTGTGCAATCATTTTAAAATGTTTAGACAAATGAGTGATAAATCTGACTGAATGTGTAGAAGATATTTGCCATATTTATGACAATTTCCAAAAAATGTGCCAAAGCGATTTAAAAAAACTGTAAAACTCAATTTTGACTTTACAACTCAGAAGTTTTAGCCCTGATCTCTGAGACAAACTGACCAAAGATTCAGCTTATTGGGATTCACACTTCAAACAAATCAGTTTGTATCTGGATGAGTTGTGTTTTTATCTTACTTGGCAAAAAAAATACACATTTACTGTAAATTTTGATTTGTAAAATGCATTTTATATATTACAGTATATATCTACAGTTTTTCTCAACTGCTTTGACACACTTGTCCATTCTAAAAGTTAATTTGCAAAACAGTTCACACAGAATCCTAAACGGAGCTTCAGTTTCTCAAAACTCAATTTTGTCTCTAGCTAAATTTAGTTTTACATTCAAAACAGTTAAATTTACCCCTCAGAAGCAAGTTTTGCCATCAAAACTCTCACACATTCTTCTGGTGTTCTCAAGTGTTTCATCATTCATTTGACTTTACAGCTCAGAAGCTTTAGTTCTGATCTCAGACACAAAGTCACCAAAGATTCAGTTCAGTCTGTCATTGGGATTCACACTTCATACAAAATATTTTGTATCTGAATAAGTTGTGTTTTCATCTTACTGGGCAAGAAAAAAAAGATGAAAAATACACATTTACTGTAAGTTTTGAATTGTGAAATATATTTTATATATTTAGATATTTGCATTTCGCTAAAGATAGTTCAGAGACGTCAAACAGAAACACAATGTCTCTGTGACAAACCGTTTACATCAACGTGTTTTCTGCTCAGACCTTTGTTCTGTTTGATTCATGTGTTCATTCTTTGTTGTTTAATCTTTCTGCTCATGTGATTTCAGATTTTGCTGTGATGTGTGAGTTTGTAGATAAAAACTAAGTGTTCTGACAAAGGTTCTTTACCATGTGTTAACAGGTCTGTAGTGTTTGAAAAACAAACTAAACTCACTGAACATGTAAGTTTTAGATTGAAAGCTGTGTGAGCTGTTCTGAGAAAGAGTCTGAAAACTGTGAGAATGAATGAAAATTGTGGCAAATGTTCTGCGTATCTCAACCTTTATTCAGATAAATGTTGGAACCAAGTGATCAAACTAAACCAAGTTTCAAAAAATGTGTCAAAGCGACTGAGAAAAACTGTAGATATTTACACTTATCTGAAAATAGATTAGACACAATGTCTGTGTAACAAGCCATTTAAAGCAACATTACATTGGAAATATATTTAGTTTATTTTTTCCTACAGTCTATGTTTTCCGCTGAGAACATTGTCCTGTGTGATTCATATGTTCATTCTTTGTTTTTTGATCTTTTTACTCACGTGATCTCAGAATTTTCTGTGATGTGTGAGTTTGTAGCTAAAAACAAACAGTGTTATGACAAAAGTCCTGTATCATGTGTGAACAGGTCTGTAGTGTTGGAGAAACAAACTAAACTCACTAAACATGTGAGTTTATAAATGAGAGCTGTATAAGCTGTTCTGACAAGGAGTCTGAAAACTGTGTGATTGAATGAAAATTGTGGCAATTATTCTGTGTATCTCAGCCTTTATTCAGATTAATGTTGAAAACAAGTGATTAAACTAAACCAAGTTTCAAAAAATGTGTCAAAGCGATTGAGAAAAACTGTACTTCTATAACATCATTTGGAATAGCAGTCTTACAATTCTCTGCAACTTTACAGCTCACTAGCAAAAGCTCATCTCTTTCCGATAACTGTCCATACAAGCTTCAAAACTAAACATCTTTCTACCCATAAACAGTCAGGACAGAATGAGTTACCATTGTAACTGTATTACTATTTTACTTACAATTGTAATGCATCATTGCAGTGACTGGAGCACTACTTAAAACTGTACCAATAATTTCTGATTCATTTTTCTTCAATTAGTAGTTTGTTTGTTTTTTATAGTATAATTATTTGTTATGTTTATAGTGTAACATCACAGTGAGGTAGAGGAGAAGTCATATTTTGAGACCATATCAGTGTTTGTGGTATTTTCTTCTTCACTAATTATGACAAAAGCACAGACGATTGTGCACATGAGGACTTAACAAAGTGAAATCCTGGACGATTACACCCAATTTACACCAAAGCAGTAGCAGCGCGTAACTGCAGCAGCATGTCGTACGGGCGTCATACTTGCAGCATTTGCTCAGAATGGAAACAAATCTGATCTTGCTCTTACAGTTTACACCAGCAGTGTGAGAAACGCGTCTGACGGCCATCAATACGATACGCGTCGTTCAAAATCGGTCGGAGTTCTAATTTATCAGCGTCAACGGCGCGTCTCCCAGGCTTTTTAGCAGGAAAAACACAGGAAAAAGCTGCGTAGAGACAGCCCTTTCAAATACGTCAACTTCAAAGATTACAACCACTAAAACAACATGTATTGAGCCCAGAAGTTCCGTGAACGACCATGAACATTTCAAACTTTCCGACTTTAAACACCAATTTTAAATCTCTCTCACTCTTTTCTCCATGAATATGAGTCGGACTGTTTTAAACCACACATCATTTTACAGCTTAACTTGTAACAAACGTGTTTTTAAAAAGCTGTTCTCTTTGTTGTCAATCGCTTTATATGAGCGGTTTTAGCTCTACCTGCATCTGTTTTCCTCCTCCGGCTTCTCTCCTCCGGCTGCTAGTGTTTGTGTGACCATTGACAGGAGTTACAGAAGCTATAATGCTTTGTGTGCTTGTTTGGTGAATGTGAAATTACTTCTAAATGAAACGCACCGAAAGTAACACTAAAGGGCAGAGTGGCCATAGGAATAAATTTGCTATTACTGATAGCAAATTAAACAAGTTGCACTAAGTCATAATTTTGACTCAAACCTGGAAGTTAGAAACCAGGATTACACATTTAGTGACTAAAGGCAGGACCAAAATGAAAGCTTAAGAATTCAAAAAGACCAAAAGTTAAGATTTAAACAGTAAATATACTATGTCAACAGTTTAACATGTTTAAAGGTACATTACTAAAGCAGGGAAAGTGAAAAAAGATCTCTGCTTTTCTCCCCCATACTTCAAATTATCAGCTGAGAACAAACACACAAAAGAATCATCAACATCAACATCCCCATTACAACAGAACACAAGTTTTTTGCTCTATTTGTCATTAAATTAGCGTTACCACTGTCTACACGCACTGCATTCTCACTCACCTTTATCGGAGTTACTCATGTCTCTGGGTGTAGACAGTTCAGCAAAGTTCACCCTGTGCTCCATGTGCTCCATGTGATTCCGAGTGGTAAGTCCTTTGCTAGTTTCTCTCAGACACATGAAAAAAATGACTGGACTACCGCAGCTGAGATCAGCGTACCGATTCTCACTCTCACTCCCGCTCTCATCGTCTGAGAACATAATCATCTTCCTCACAACGTGAATCTACCAGTATCAGGCTCAAAACCTCCGTTCTAGTGGACGTTTTCGCCAGATTCGCATCGCAAAAAGCCAGACTCGCGCTCCCTCGCATCGCCTCCCCTCGGTTCACTTCACTCACTTCTCACATAAAAAAGCAGCGTCTTCGACACGCCCTCTCTGGATTTTGTCCAATAGGAACCTATGGTAATTTTGGGCTTAAAAGAAAGCTCTGGATGTCAACCATCTACTGGAAGCATGTAGAAACAGTGTTTTTGATATTAACAAGAGAGACAGGCCGTTTTCTCCGGTTAAGTTACGTGTCGCAATATTGCGACGGTGGCGCCCAGAGGGTTAAACCACCTTCACAACCTGTGGCTGTTAGCCTTGTGAACTAAAAAATAATCAATTTTATTACATTTTTGCCAAACAAACCTTCCCAAGAGGACAAAATAATCCCAAAATAAAAATGGAACAAGATAGACTCATGATTTAAAAAGTATTTTGTACAAGTTCACATTTTCTTTTAGCATAATAATAATTAAAAAAAATAACTAGGCAGTGCCCACCAAATGGTTCAAAACTATGACTTTAAAACTTGGGTTATCCCTGCCCGGAAGGTGATCAGAATCATTGGGCCTCATTCATGACACGTTCTTACGAACAAATTTGTTCTTAAGGGCTCCTTACGAACATTTTTGGTATTCACAAAATTTGTTCCTAACGGAAAATGTTCGTCTGTAAGAACAAATTCTACGAACACTGAGGAGCACTCGTAAGAACAAAAAATCAACTGTTTTAGAATTTTAATTCTATATAATTCAGTCAAAAATTTTAATTCCTACATGATTGTAGGTTATATATTTTTATAAATTATTATATGTAAAACAATTTTAGAAACAAAAAAAGTCATCCCTCATGCCAAAAATAACTCCTTTAATAAACCTGCAGCAGCCTGTCCCAGCCTCGGAGCCTCTGTGTTCTAACCCCCACAGGACTCAGGACCTGTGTCCCCCTCAGGACCAGGGCCTCTGTGCTCTGTGTGTGCACCTCCGCTACAGCCGCCACCCCCTCCCCCGCACCCCCCACACGCGCGATCTATCGCGACGTGAAACGCGATACAAACGGCAAAAGCCCAGCGTTATTTCAATATATCTGTGACTTGAACATGTTTCCTCTGACTGTGTTCATGTAAGTTTGGACATTTTTAAAAGACGCTGACGTTTTTAATCAGCGAAAGCGCTGCTGCCTTTCTTCCTCCTCTGCAGCAGCGCTTCCTCCTCCAGGTCCAGCAGAAATCTTGTGTGTGACGCGCTGTGTCCGGCCCATTTTTGCCATATAAGGAATTATTGATTTTTATGTAAATAACCGTTCGTAGCCGGAGTTTGGTGAATTTGGCGTAAAGGCTGTTAGGAAGGAATTTGGCTCCTTACGAACTCGTCGTGAATCACACGTAGAGTTTTTGCAGCACCTTCTTAAAGTGAAAGTTACGCACAGATTTTACGAAGATTTTCATGAATGAGGCTCGATGATTTGAAGTTTAGGTGACTTTTAGTGAACATACCGAGTCAAGTACACAACTCACCAGAAAAAGAATGGTAATCATTCTCAGTAACTCCATAATTTGAAAAAGTTTACTAAAGGAAATTTTTTCCTTGGAAACAAACAGGAGCAGGCACTCCTCCAGGAAAATTAATATTACATTCTGTGACCAACCTAGCCTGTTCAAAGGACAGACTCAAGTCTTTTTGGGTAAAAAAAAGTTACACACTTTAAGGTATGCTACATGTTGACCTTGTCATTCTGAGAATGTGTTCTGATGCTACAGCAGAAAACATTTTATGTGGTGGAAGTGGCCTATCGTTAAAGTTGAAGTACCAGATTTTCTTGCCACAGGAAGTAAATATGTTTCATATTTATTTTGTTTGCTCATAGTTGCTCTCACAAATCTTTCAGCACATGGTTATTATCCACATGCTTTGTATTTTTGGCTCTGTGCAGTTGTCTTGTTTTCGTTTACAATAGTGCATCCTGTACATACAACCACTTTCTGTTCAATGATTTTCTATGAGGTTTTGACTACATCAGTTTGAAACGAATAAATACTCTTTAGATCAGACAGTTGTGGTGAATGTTACAGAAAACACGTTAAAGACTTTACATATCAGAGGAATATTTCACCAGAGGACACTTGTGTGTTTAAAAAGAGACGCGATTATATCTAAATGCTAACGCTAACAGGAAGTGGTTGTACAGAACAATTAGCTATTATAATGACTAGAGAGAGCGTAGCCATGGTAACTTATAGCAACAAATGTCCAGTTCCAGCAGCCATCTTGTGTGGGAAGAGATTACTAAAGATCTCATACAACTAATGGTAAGCTGAACTTTGAAGT
>CM076396.1:38794211-38796711 GCA_038363315.1 Mugilogobius chulae | reverse complement strand
CATCACAAGCTTCCCCCGCCAAAGTGGGTTGGACTTATGCTAAGCCCAACACCCAAGCCAACACACTTCACTTCAGTTTCTACCCACACTTCTCTTCAAGTTTTTGCCGGACACACGAGTGGTCAGTTTCTGCAGCCGCTCGACAAGTTCTCTCATGGAGAAGTGGTGAACACGTGCATCCTGAGACTATAGGCCGAGGCCTGGTCTCGATGCAGAAAATGGAGCACTAGACTTTGGGCGCCTCTGGATCAGATCTTTTGGGACTTCTTATAAGCCACACAAGATCCAAGAAGCCCAAACTCCTTTTTTTTTGAGAACTTTCAGAATCTTCAACTTCAGCCCAGAGATGGAAAGACAAAGACTTCTTGGGCACACGCCCTAAACTCCATCTCTCTCCACAATTTGAAATGTGAACATTGCTTAAGGCAGAACATTCAAGCAACGGACATTTCTGCAACTTCAACCGGTCTTCCCCTTTCACCCAAGCCACAACGTGCCTCGGTGCAGGCCAGGCCAGCTCCTCACAGCGTGACCTCTTCTGGAGACAAAGGACGTCCGCCATCTTCAGACTCTGGTCGTATGAACTAAACTGTCACATAGACACAGTTAATGCAAATAGGTTTAGATAACAGTCTACTCTTATTGTGCATTATTTGAAACTCATCTGCATACTTTATTTAAACACTGTATGTCATTTTCTGGTCAATAAATCTTCATAAACCACAACTTGTTTTGGTTAAGTGCATGATTAATTTTCAGAATGGAGTCCCTGGAAATGTGTCAAGATCTTACAACCTTCAGATTAGACTAATTAATTAATTAATCAATAAATTGTTAATTCATTAAAATATTTGGTATTAGAATCAACTTTTTCTCACTTTGGTGAGTGGTGCCCCGATAAATCAACCTCTATTATATGACTCTATTTATCAAATTATGAAGCTTTATCTGTTCTCACTGTTCTGTGTTTCACCTTACAGCGGTCAGATAAATCTTAAACTACATATTTTGGTTCCGTCTTTTAAGGCCGGTATCAAGATATAATAAATTACTACATATTTGGTGCTTCCGTTGTGAGGCCAATGCCAAATATTGTAGTAATAAACAAAATTACTACTATATATATATATATATATATATATATATATATATATATATATATATATATATATATATATATATATATTAGGGATGGGACGAGACAGAATTTTCACGAGACGAGACGAGCCACGAATTGGGTCCACGAGATCGAGACGAGACAAGATTTTAAATAATTTACATTAATTGTTTCAATTTAGAATTTAAACAAGGCAAATTACAAATTTTATTTGATTATTTATTATTGTTAGTTTATATTCTTTTAGTTTAGCTTACCTTTCATTATGTGTATCACCTTGGATTTTTATTATTGAACGATCTGAGTTTTGACTGAAAATTGATCCACTCTCCGTGTGTAGCTCAGACTCCGCCCCCTTCCCCTTCCTTCACAGCGCTGCCGCTTGCTGCTGCAGGACCAGACGCACACAGATGAGGAGACTTTCCTACTTTTTACATGACAGAGGCCAAAATATCTCTTTGTGGATCATTTTAAACTATGTTTAAGTGTGAAAAACACTGCGCTGTTCCCGCGATGTCCGCGCGTATATTTGACGATTATATATTTTTGCGCTAACTTTTACAATGTTTAGGACTAATTATCTCTGTCAATATTGGTCCTATCTTTACGAAATAAAAACTGAGACAGAGTTTAGACAATTTTCTGTCAGAATAAGTCTGCTACAAGTCTGTTGTGGAGGAGGATATTTGCTACAGCTGCTCAAAATACGAAACTACTTTCATGATCATGGAAAAATCTCACGAGACAGTTCAGTACGTGTGCGCACAGTATCAGACAGTTTGATCTCGCGAGATCTCGCGGCACGAGATCTCGTCCCATCTAGGGCTGTAGTCAACCAAAGAAATTCTTGGTCGACTAAAGACATGTCCCATCGACCGATTAGTCGACTAAAAAGGGGGTGTGGCTAAAGCTCTGAAGCTAAAAAAATATATAGTTTGATCTGACAATTTATCTGACGCAAAAGGCAAAAGTGCAATGGAGTTCATGCAAAAACAACAATTTACACAGAAAATGAATATGACACAGTGTGTTTATATCAAAAAAAGGCAGAGTTTAGATTCTGGGCCCGAGCTCGTGCAGGCCCGACAACTACGTGAGAAATGTGGGCCGGCCGGGTTCGGGCCAAGACGCAGAGCCGCACTGAACACGTGCGCTTCGCGGATGACTGACAGCCGCGTCAGAAAACAGCACAAAACCACCGCAGTGATAAAAAAAAAGTCAGTGTTTAAGTGGCCAACTATACGGCGCGAGAGTGAGTGAGAGAGAGAGAGAGAGAGAGAGAGAGAGAGAGAGAGAGAGAGAGAGAGAAGGACTTGTGAATAAGCGCGGAGCAGGTAAAAGAGAAAGGAGAACGAATGACAGGAAGGCACGTCTTTCGATCTT
>CM076396.1:38706711-38789211 GCA_038363315.1 Mugilogobius chulae | reverse complement strand
TGGCCCGGGTCAGACGCAGTGATCCGCCCCCTGTGAGGAGCTGTGAGGAGCTGAGGAAGCGTGGTTTGAATCTCCCGTGCGAGGCTGTATTTTTAAGCTGATAATTTTGCACTCACGTCGTGTCAAAAACACATCACATTTTACAAAGTTTGTTCTTTACAATATAGGCCTGGATCTAACAGTCCATTTCACTTCATATCTGCAGTTAAGCTTTCATTTTGACTGTGGTCACTCAGTACATTATTAATATTCTCTAAATGTATAGGCCTGCAGTCTAAATAAGTAGGACCCCCAAAACTTGTAATATTCCATTTACTTTTACAATGTGTGTAAAAGCCCTGTTGCTACTGCTGCTTTTCCTGCTGGTAACATTTCATAAAATAGCCTGTTATTTTAATATTTAAGTAATTTTGGGAACAAAGTTTGTAACAAAATGAACTAACTAATTATACATTCAAAACAACACTGCATAGTAAATTGTAAAATTTAAACTACTATTAATTATATATAAATAACAATTTATGACCAGTGCCCCTATTTTTTTCCCTGTGCCCCTAAATTGAATCAGTTAGAGGCTATAGTGCTCCTTGAGAAAAAAGTTAGTCTGAAGCCCTGTTGTGCAAAACAGAAATTTTCTGAGCACTGGAGAATCAACTGCAAGACAATTCAAGATTACTCAAATATGCAAAAATCAATTCAAAACTTTCACTAAACTAATGGTGAGAGACAATGTTTGCATTTTACACTTCACAAGTGGCAACTTGATTTTCATGCTTTCAAACAGAAAGTAGTAATTTAATTCTGCTCACAACTCCTTCTACATTCAAAATATTTAGCAAATATGACAAAAGAACATCTTTTCACAGACTGCAAAGTGAAACTGGAGAGGACCACTCACAGACAGCCAATGAAAGAGCTACTTTCGGCTTCTGATGAGATCTAAAATGATTTCCCATTCAACTCAGACAGTGCACATCAGTGGCGTGCTGGGATCATTTTTCAGCTCGGGAAAATAAGATGTTAGATTGGCCCATTTGTTCATTGAGTCACGTGACTTTGCAGTAGTTGAATGGTTAAGAACTGGGTGTTCAAACTTTTGCCTTTTCTGCACCCACGAGTCCCGCTCAGAAAACTTCTCTCTTGATTTATTTATTTTTTTTAACTAATATCTACTCTCATACATTCTCTTCTCGAGTAGTAAACTCCTTAGTTTTAGTCACGACATGGTCATAGTCCAGACTCAGCTCAGAGCTCTCCTCCTCCTGACCTCTGACCTCTCCTTTGCTCCACAACAGCGCGCACTCATACACACATCAAGCACGTGCTCACACAAACACATAAAGTGCGTTCTGGCCACTGTTGTGATCCACAAAGACAAACTTGTGTCTGAATCTTTTGTCAAGTTTTGTGAAGAAATGCGCTCCGCTCTGCCGCGGTGACATTTAAATCTGCTGAAGTGTTTGTTCATCAGCCGTTTTTGCTCGTAACTTCAAGAATATTAGGGTTGGAAAATATAATCTTTTTTTCCGATGCATCGTCGATTCTTGTAAAACGATTCTGAATCGATTTAGAACTGTTAAAATCGATTTTAGAGGAAATTTAAATGACTGACAATGCACATTACAGTCCACACATTCTCCGTTTAAATAAACTCCGGGTTATTCGCTGCTACTTTAGTCACAACAAGCTTCAAACCCAGCGCCTCTAACGGGAAACACGAGCCGGTAGACTGCGCTCTGAGTCGGTCTGGAGAAGTGACTGATCACTGCGTAACTACTGAATCTTCAACTTATTGTGTCCTTTTGACATTCGACAATCACGCGTGACTCGTATGCCTATCACTTCATACCTTTAGCTGAAGCTCCACACATCCCCACGTTCGCTAAATCGTGTTCTTTTGCTGAAACTCCGCGTGTATAAAACACAGTCCTTCATTTATTCCTCCGCTTTTCCTCTGCTGCTGCAACTCCTCTGTGAGCGATCACAGCTGGCACGCACAAAGCAGGACATGCAGCTAGCAAGTTATCGTGACTAAATAAACATCAGTGTTTGCTTTTCAAGCGTCAAAAGAACTTCTCATAATCAGTCCGAAATAACGCCGTCTGTCACGCTAACTTGATGGTATAAAGCCCTACGCGCTCGCGCTGACGCGTGACTAGGGTCCGTGGCTGCTGCCTCCGGTCTCATAGACTTATACTTTGGCGCAAAGAGCACCTCCTCGCACGTCTACGCAGCTGCACATCGCAGGCAACGGTCTTGCGGCTCTCCCTGTCGAAGCAATGATGCGTATGGATGGGATTTCAAGCGGTAGGTCCCCTCCATGTCTCGTAATTTTGAGAGAGTTGAATCCGGTCGGCCCCAGACGGCCTGACCACCCGTTTCTGCCCATGGTAATAAATAACACCGAGTTCACGGGGGACAATGAGGAAAACCTGCCTGACGCTCACTTACGTGCGCGTGTGGGCCGCTGTAATAGGTGGGTTTCACGTTCTAGAATTCTTGGCCATTATAAGCCAGGTGGAGGGCATGAGTGAGTTTTGTCCTTAAAAACATTGTACTTTGCTATGAAATAAATACAAAAATATATTTAGTAAGTTTAAAAAGTGGTGGTTTCTGGGATGACTAGACCCATTTAAGTAAAGGTGTAAGACCGTAATCTTTATTTATATAGCGCATTTAACTTTTGGATCACTAAAATAATATGCATTTAAATGATCTTCATTTTACCTGCCCTCCACCTCATTGAAATGACATTGGCCTGTTGGCCTGTAGAATGTTGTCACCTGAAACCAACCTACTGTTACATTGGTGCTTTTTTATTGAACATTACATTGAAAAATCGAAAGATGCAAAGATGCATTGATGCATCGGACCTTCATCGGCTCGTGAGCCTCTGAATCGAAATCGAATCGAAACGTGAGCCACCCAGAGATTCCCACCCCTAAAGAATATGCAATGGATTTACTTGAAACAAAGTTTGACTGAGAGCTTATTGGATGTGGAGCGTGTTTTTGGCTCCAAAATGTGTCAAGAGTCTTTGATTATGCGCCTGTATGGTAGATCACATCACAGACTGCTGCCTCTCTCTCTTTCGCTCTCTCTCTCTTTCTGTCTGTATCTGACTCTCTCTTATTCTCTCTCTCTCAAACCACGGAGGCCACCGGCCCAAAAGTCATGTGGCCCACCAGGAAACGTCCCGACTCTCCCGATTAGCCAGCACGCCATTGGTGCACATTGATTTGTCTGAGCAAATGCTGTGCTTGTCAGAACATTTGAAAGGTTTTTCATTCATTCACACAATTTTCAGGCTCTTTCTCACAAACTCACATGTTCAGTGAGTTTAATTTGTTTCTCAAACAATACAGACCTGCTCACACATTGTACAGGACTTTTGCCATATCAATGTCTACTTTTATCTACAAACTCAAACACCACAGCAAAATCTAAAATCACATGAGCAATAAAGATCAAACAACAAATTAACATATGAATCAAACAAGTCAATGGTCTGGGCAGAAAACACAGGAATAACATATAAACTAAATATGTCACCAATGTGATGTTGATGTAAATGGCTTCAGTAACACAGATTGCAAAGTGTTGATGTGGGCGACATCTCTCAACCATCCTTAGAAAACGGTAAATATATTTGGATAGAATATATACAGTGAAACACAGTTCAGGACCCGCAGATTAAAGAACAGTTTCTTTTCCCAGGGCACTGTTGAACTTTAAGAACTTTAAGTCGTAGTGTTTTTGTGCAAATACATATTATGTTTTAAGTCTTATATTGGTATATGGTGCTATTTTGTTGCTTTGTTGCACCTCATGGTTAGATGCTGAATTGCATTTTGTTGCAATGTCTAATGACAGTGTAATGACAATAAAGTTTAATCTAATATAATATAAATGTACATTCAAATGTTGTTTTTCTTTGTGAAAATATGCCTGACTTTAGACACACAACTTCGCCAGATACAAATAACTGTAATTTGTGTGAAGTGTGAATCACAATGATAGACTGAAATTAAGATTTAGTCACTTTTCTCTGAGAACAGAACTACAGCTTCTGAGCTGGAAAGTCAAATGAATGAAAAGACACATGAAAACACCTGACACGTGTGAGAGTGTTGATGGTAAAACTTGCTTTTGGAAAATGTAATTGTTTT
Organism: Mugilogobius chulae; assembly: GCA_038363315.1. NCBI lineage: Eukaryota > Metazoa > Chordata > Actinopteri > Gobiiformes > Gobiidae > Mugilogobius > Mugilogobius chulae. The sequence continues at coordinate 38,785,042 of CM076396.1, read as the reverse complement.
GAATGTAAACTAAGCTCTGTTTGGGATTTTGAGCTGTTTTGCAAAAACAAGTGTGTCAAAGTGATTGAGAAAAAGTGTAAGACTAGATTTTTGAGTGAAAAAAACAAAGCTCACTAATTTACAAATAAAAAAAAGTTAGGTACTCCACCACCTTTTCTCTCTGAAAACCAAAATAGACGATTAACATGCTAGCTTTATCATCCTGTTGAAAACCTACTATGAATACTGAAATTTAAGAAAAGTGCTGAGGACTGGAGTCTATCTCAGTGACTTTGGGCCTTGTCCAGGGCCTCACCTTTCCAAGTGGCGAAATAACAGATGTTTTTATATGCTTTAAATATGCTTAAATGCTTTGTATTTGTGTTGTACTCAGATATCAGAAGCTGAGCAAGTTAGGGCCTGGTCAGTACTTGGAACATCAGGAGCCACAGTGACTGAATTATCGTGTCCAAGGACACAATAATTCACCCATATCGCCTCAGTGTACACTGGGTGAGTGGAAAAGTGCAATATATTGAAAGGTGGAAAAGTGCAATATAAATTGAAATCATTTGCCATTTAGCAAGTACATTTCGCAAGGAAATATTGAACAGCAAGACACCAAAATGTCAAAACAATAATTTGGCTATACAGTATAGCTAGCAGTTATTTGATCAGTCGACTAGTATGATCAGTTGTTTGGCTTAAATTGATAAAGCATGTCACTGGGAATTTTACTGTTTGCCAATAAACCTATGCATGCATGCATGCTTTTGGAAGTGGGGGCAACCCAGAGAAAACCCACACTAACATAAGAAGAACGTGCAAACTACAACCAGAGAGATCAGACGATGTTGATTTGGTTCGACCGGGGACTCAAACCTGTGATCTCCTTATTTGGAAGCCAGAGCCACTCTGTGACTGTGTACTCATTAAGATAAAATAATTCAAAGATGCAATTTGAATAGTTCAGTTATTGATGTTTTTAAAACTAATACAATTGAGGAGCAAACAAAAGGCACAGTTCCAAGATAGATCTTACTTGTTGGTAAAGGTTCTCCCAGTAGTGTTGTGTCATGAGCCTGAAGAGAGTGAAGAAAGCCCATCCAAACAAGTCGAAGCTGGTGTAGCCAAAGTCCGGGTTGGTTCCTGCCGTGGTAACACGTGTATCCCTCTGGACGATGTCTGCATCACACAGCATCATCATTTTACAGTAGTTGAAAACGACAGTGAGTAATTTGAGTTGTATAACAGAATCCCTCACGTGTCATCAAAAAGTGAAGAAATGTAAAGACAATTTACACACAACTTACACAGATTAAACAATTAACATTTTAAGAGTTATAATGGTATCATTTATGTGGATTTTGGTTGTGTAATAGTTGTTGAATCATCTCTAAAATAACAGCATTTCAAGAAGGATATAAACAAACAGAAGGCCCCAAAAGAGACCATTTTAAAGCAAAGTTAGCGTTAAAAGACGTAGCTCAATGATAATGGCGTTCTATTATAACTTGACCATGATATAACTTAGCCTGTTATCTAGTATAGCTGATGATGATCGTGTGTAGAGCCCATTACAACTCAACACGAGTGTAGGGACACATTACCTCGCTGTTCTTTTTCACAGTATTACACACACGCGCTTCCCACTCAGCAGTCATCGTGTGTTCACGTGCACAGGGCATGCTTTGGCTTTGCGGCTCCAGTTTATTTCAGCGCCTTCTCTCTTTTATCCAAATTATTTATTTTTTAACAAGTTTTCCTTAGTTTAGTATCCATGCATCGTTTTAGTATAGGCTACAATGGTCCCTCTTTAAGGCGAAATCCGCGAAGTGGTCATGATTATTTTTTACAGTAATTTCAGTAGCCAATAGCCTAGTATGACCATTCACTACACAAGTTACGCTTTTCTCAAACAGACATTCACATTTCATCACTCTCTTGTTTAAACAAACAACAGTACAAACCTTCCTACACATTGCTCTAGTGATGCGCAGGTTCTAGGTGGATCAGGTTCGTGGCCAAGACGTGCGCGACCGGGGGGTTTCCAGCATTGTGTCATTACATTAGCATGATCACAGTATTACACACATGCGCTGTCCACTCACCAGTCATCGTGTGTTCACGTGCACAGGGCATGCTTTGGCTTTGAGGCTCCTGTTTAGTTCAGCGCCTTCTCTCTTTTATCCAAATTATTTATTTTTTAACAAGTTTCCCTTAGTTTAGTATCCAAACACCGTTTTAGTAGGCTATACAATGGTCCCTCGTTTAAGGCGAAATCCGCGATCATGATTTTTTTTTTTTTAACAGTAATTTCAGTAGCCAATAGCCTAGTATGACTGTTCACTACACAAGTTACGCTTTTCTCAAACAGACATTCACATTTTCTCTCTTGTTTAAACAAACAACAGTCCAAACCTTCGTGCACATTGCTCTGATGCGCAGGGGGGGGAGTTTCCAGCGGCTGGACCGGACTGGAAGACGGACAGGCCTGCATCAGGAGTCACCTGCCTCGCAGACCTGTACCAGCAGTCCCCTAGTCACGTGACCTGTACCAGGAGGGCCCTAAGGCCCGGATGTTCGCCCATTTTATGAAAAAATACAGTGGGTAAAAAGCAGGCCCGGGTCCAGAATAAAATGACAAAGGGTGCATTGATGTTGTAAGAGGGTGCAGCTATTTTCAGAGATCATTTAGGCCTATATGGGCAAGAACGCAACACTTTTAGAACACATTGACATACTGTATATAATTTATTTTACATTGACAACACTATTAGAAGATTCTGAGTGTATTTTAAGTGACAAAATGTGTTTTTAGGATCTGAGATTCAGGACTCAGGCCAGAGGATATACTCATGTCAGGGACATACATGAAATGGAGGGTGTGGAGATTTTTGAAAGAACAGAAGTTATTTCCTGCATTCTGGAGCATTTTAGGAGCTCTTGTGAACAGACAAGTGCAAGTATCATTGGCACATGTACCTGATATTTCTAAATTCTAACAGCTGAGCTGTTCCGGTAACTCTGGGCACTGTAGTTACTTTTAATGTGTAGACAATATTATATTATCAATATACTTGACAAGGAAATAAAAAATACTTTTCCTAATCCACAAGTTTCACAACAGTTAATCTATCATCTTAAGAGATCTGATTTTGCCCTGTTTAAGGCCATTTTATTGTATTCTCACTCATATTTTAGCACTGTAAACATTTTATTACTGTTTATACTGACCTAGGCCTATTTATTTATTAAATATTTTATTAGGTAGATCAGGTGAGAACAAATTCTCATTCATCAATATTACCTTGTCACGTTTTTTTAGTCATAGCTATTATTATTTTATGTTGATGACAAAATAATAATACACTAATAATGCCACTAGGACATTTCCCAATGCTAATTCTAGGCCTATGCAGAAGTAGAATGCATAACAGAGTTTCTAAAAAAAAACTAACATATGTTACAATGCTGTTTGTTTAGAGCAGTGGTCCTCACTATTTTTTAAGAAGAGTCACATTGACAAAATAAAATTAAATATTGTTTTGTGTGTTATTAAATATAGGAATTTCAATTTGACTTATAGCTTCTTTAATATATATTTTATATCACTGTGGTCAGGTCATTTTACATTTATTATAGCAAATTACAAACATTTTGCCATTTTTTAAACAACAATCAATATTTTGCATTATGAACTTGATGCAGTTTTAACATGCATCACATTATGCAACCAACTCAACCACACTAAACTTATTATGGCTACACTTTATTCTTATTATTTTAAATAAATATTAAACTGATGTGCTTCTCTGTTCAGTGTAGCTCTAGCTCCACACCCTTCATCTCCCTCTCACACCCGCCCCCGCTGTTGCGGTGACACAGAGAGACAGGAGGAGTAGGTGGCCTATTTCTCACTTTTGTCATACATGAAATAAACCTAATAAACCTCTTTGCGGACACTATTTAACAAAGTTCAAGTGTGAAAAACTCTCCGCTGGACTGCGATGTTCGTGAACGCGTGTAAAGAACTAGATTTTTCCCGATCAGCTTTTAAGGTGTTTAGAACTAATTATCTCCGCCAATACTGACCCTATCACTACGAAATAAAAACTGGGACAGAGTTTAGACTGTTCTCTAAATATGCCCGCTACAAGTCTGTGAGTGGACGAGACATTTTACTACAGCTGCTCAAAGTTACGCAACTTTAATGTAAAGGAGAGCTCGTGCGTCCTGTGGCTGCAGTGGGAAATTTGGCACAGTCTGAGTCAAAAGTGTAACTTGATGGATAAAAAGTAAGCCTAGATACAAGTCACGTAACGAGGGCCCTCCTGGTACAGGTCACGTGACTATAGGGGACTCCTGGTACAGGTCTGCGAGGCAGGGGACTCCTCATGCCGGTACAGCCAGATACTCTTGGATTGCACAGGCTGCTTTGGACACTATCAGTGGACACGGCTCTGCCAAGACTTAAAACACGCGATGGACAGCGTTCGTTTTGTTGATTTAATTCTTCAGAGAGGAGCAGGTGCCAAAGCGTGAGTTCATGTTATTCTCAGTGAGGTAAGTGTTTGTGCTTGTACTTAGCTGCAGCTCGTCGTGCGTTGTGGTAGTTTTGCGAAGCTGTAGTGTTCTGGACACAGATTGTTAGTGCGTTGTTGCTTCATGCTCATTCACCGCTGTCAGTGCGCTCTGCTCTTTGCACAGCCCTGGGAAAGTCCTGGTTGAGTTCTCGGTTGGTCCTGAGGCTGCGTCAGGTCAGCTTCTCCTGCGTGATCCAAACTGACGTAAATTTTCGAAAAGAGCTTCTGTGCTGTTGACTGTGACTGCTGGTGCCTTGAAACTGTCCCCAAACAATGTGTTTTAGTGCAAAGCACTTAGGTATTAACATAGCGTAGACCTGAACCAGGACCGCGCACTATACACTGTAAAAAAGGCGATACAGCGAGGGAACACAAAGTCAACGAGAGAGAAGCACGAGCCCAACCCGACCCGAACGTAGTAGGTGGGTTTCACATTCTAGAATTGTTGGCAGTTATAAGCCAGGTGGAGGGCAAGAGGCACTTTTTCCTGTTAATAACATTTGACTTTGTCGTGTAATAATTCAAAAAATATTAAGCTAATTTAAAAAGGCATTATTTCTATAATGACTAGACCCACTACTCATTTGTAAAATAAATTGCATTTAAACAATATTTATTTTAGCTGCCCTCCACCTCATTGAAATTACATTGGCCTGTAGAAGGTTGTGATGTCATCTGAAACCCACCTATTAGGCTCGGGATAGTGACATCATACAGCTGTAGAATATTCAGTTGGTCCCATGTTAAACCAATGGAGATTTTAAATAGCTAAATACAGAAAATAGCGTTAATTAAATCATATTCTGACACTACAGAGTGATAGATAAATTTACCAGTACTGACCAAGCAGTTCATAGGGTTGTTCCACGGCTGTTTAGATTACTTTTTTAAATCATTTCGTCCAATGTATTCCTATGGAAGTTCTGCTAAACTGACAACAAACATGGCGGATTTGCCATTATTTCCATGATAACCACAGAACCTTCCTGAGCCCAATAATATACAATCTGGCTGGCCAGGTTATTTGATGTCATAACCAAAGCAAAATGGCAGCCTCCAGGTATCTCTTTAAAACACTATTTTAATATAACTACAAATATTTCCGAGGTATTTATCCTGTAATTATATAAGTAATGATATTATAACAGTTTAGGGTAAACATGTGATTATAGCCAGGGTTCACTTTAAGATCTTACCTCTATTACTACGCCCAAAAGACCTGCGTGGGAGACAGCGGTGATCGAAACTGAAGCAGCACTTGTGTTATACAGGGGTTACCAATTTGTTATACACAGTAATGTACTGTAATTTAATGTAATGACAACGCAAAGAAAAGGAAACTAATGTGTATTAATGCGATCGCTCCGATTCTTTACTGTGTTCGTTCTCAGATGGTATACAGTACGTACACATGCAACTAATAAACCGTTTATAAACAGAATATTAGCAATAACCCGAGTGCGCTCGGCCATGTAAACACCTACAAAAACCCGAATATGCTCATATTCCGTTTATTAAACCGAATATGAGCCCGGGCTTATTCCTTTTCCAACCCGAATATCTGCTCATGTAGACGCCAATCGGAATATTCCGATGTAAAAGTAATATTCAGGACTCGCTGATGTGCTCCTCCCTTATGAACTAAACAAGTTCATAAGCGAGGAAAAGCGATTAAATGTAAGCACTGAACAGATTACAACGCTACAAAAGTGCAAAAGATTAAAAAGCCTGCGTATTTCTGGCTTTCGGCTGTTTGTGGTTTACTTTCCTCTGAAGATGTGGCAAAAACTAAACAGTTTAAGCTGTTCTGGCGTTTGTGTCTTTCAGTCTAAACACCTTTCATTCTCACAAAGTAGCGCAAGCCAGCCACAGCAAAACAGTGTCTACCTGCGTTGTAGAGGAGGAGACACGCACAGCAGAACTTCCAAAGCGTCTCCGGATGTTGAAGATTTTGTATATCCATTAAAACTCGTGTGTTCAGAAGTAAAAGAAGTTTTAAGCACTCCACAACAAGATATTCCACCGTGAACGTGCAGGACTGCTCCCCAAGTGTATCCACCACCGTAAAGCGCGCTGTCCTCGTGTTTGTGTCCAGCTGTATACTATCTGTGTTGTCCCCACGCTGATCCACGCCGTGTTTGTATCAGGCGATCTGATATCTTGTTGTGGAGTGCTTAAAACTTCCTTTTCTTCTGAACACACGAGTTTTAATGGATTATAGAAAATCTTCAACATCCGGAGACGCTTTGGAAGTTCTGCTGTGCGTGTCTCCTCTGCAACGCAGGTAAGACACTGGACACTGTTTTGCTGTGGCTGGCTTACTTTGTGAGAATGAAAGGTGTTAAGACTGAAAGACACAAACACCAGATTAAACTTGCCACATTTTCAGAGGAAAGTAAACCACAAACAGCCGAAAGCCAGAAATACACAGACTTTTTAATATTTTGCTCTTTCATAGTTTTATAATCTGTTCAGTGCGCACACATGAAAACAAACCCTTATAAGCAACCCTGTGTTGGCTCTCTTTGCGTGCGTTTTCCGCATTTGTTTCGGCAGTTTGTGTTTAGTTCATAAGCGAGGAGCACATCAGTGAGTCCTGAATTTTACTTTTACATCGGAATATTCCGATTGGCGTCTACATATATTCGGGTTGGAAAAGGAATAAGCCAGGGCTCATATTCGGTGTATTAATAAACGGAATATGAGCATATTCGTTTTTTTGCAGGTGTTTACATGACCGTGCGCAATCGAGTTATTGCTAATATTCCGTTTAAAAACGGTTTATTAGCTGCATGTATACGCACTGATTGTTTTTTGAAAATGGCCCCTCAAGATTATGGCTGAGTGGCAAAAAGAGTGGCAAAAGTAGAATAAGAACCACTAATAAAATTGTGTTCCGGGCTTTTAGGCTCATTTTGCTTTGTTTGGCATCATTTTAATTAAATGTCTTTTTTTTTTTTTTAGCTCAGAGGTTGTGACAGTGGTTTAGTCTGTCCCTGACCGCCACCTTGTTCTCTCTCTTCGTACCCAATCAGCAAGAAATCTCCTGCGGGTGGTGAATCTACGTGCAGGCCCACATCGTTCGTGCTGACGAAATCATCAAACAGACTGAAAACATCTTATTTAAAAGAAAGGTAATAACTTGAGCTGTGAGAAGGGCTGTAATTGCTGACATTTACCTCTATTATGAGGAGGGGGGAGAAAAGCGCAGCATTTGTTCCACATGCTTTTTTAGTTTATTTTATTTTATTTTTTAAATGTATTTTTTAGCCTATTGTCAAGCTGTGTTGGGTAAAATACTGTAATGCTGGAATACATAATATACACAGATATAAACATGCAATATATTCATACCTATTACTACAGTATTAATATTTCAAAAAGTAACTGAATCACTCTACTCTTAGTTACTTTGAGTTGCTTGAGCTATTATGCAATGGCTAAAAATTCAAAATATCTTGTTCCACTTGATTACTAATTAATATTTACAGAAATGTCACAACACCTTGAAGTAACTCAAGACTTGAAAAGACGAGGCATGAGGCAGGAGTTCTAATGCAGGAGAAGTTTGCTTCCATCTGTACAGGACCCAGAGACATGTAGTCCAAGATAACAAAAGCTGAGCTGGCAGTATAATACAATAATACGATAATTCAAATTCTGGGAATTTTGAAACATTAACTAGTATTAGATATAAAAATCTCTGAATCAATAAGAGTAAGAAAAAAAATACATTGTCAACATTGGAAGCACACTCAGACTTAGCAAGCATTATAAGCAGCAAACGTGAAGCTCAGCAGTTCAGCAGTAGAGGGGTCAAGATGACATTGGACTGCCTGGAGGTGTGCATGGGATTCATACACACACACCTCATGGTGAGTAACAGCGTCTAGTTTCAAGTGCCATACTCTAATAAACTTTTTATTATAATTATACACTCAAGTCACAATCAAAAAACATTTTTTTAACCAGGTTTCATTTTCAGTCAAGTAATAAACATGACTGAAAGTGATTAGCTATAACAGATTTAATTTGAGTAAACATGAAGTATGTACTACACAGTAGTAATAAAAATTCTGGACGCTTTATCACATTGTATCTGTTTCCATTCATCCCAGATCTTGTCAAATTTATTTACTAGCAAATGTAACTCTTTCCATTATAAACAAGCCATATACAATCATGTGCCATTCGTCTACAGTTGGAACATTTGGGCTTAACCATTTTTTTGTAATAGCTTTTCGAGCAGCCAGACTTAAAATACCAAACAAACATCTGGTCTCTCTGTCTGTGCCCAGTGAATGTAAAAGTCTAAATAAAAGATCACCCCTTTTAAAAAGGATTTGCATGTCCAGGGTGCCACTATAGATATTTTTTCTAGTCCTGAATTCATTTGCCAAATTGTTTTTATTTTACTGTCACTTGTTTAAATAATGATATTGAAAAGAATACAAAATATTAAACAAACTTGAATATTTTTTCTGGTGTAAAACATTTAAATTTGAACATTTGATTTGAACAAAATGTAAATTAGAGGAAAAGTCAATAAAGCTGAAGTAAATCTTCATTCTGGTGCTTTTACTGCTATTTTATTTACTGCGTCATTTCCTCAGCAGCAAGTTGCAGATGTGGGCCTAATACTAATAATGCGTTTTGCAGACACATAATGAACAGTTGTTTTGTTTGAAAAAGCCCGCAGAAAGTTTGGCTGTTGTTAGAGGTACGATGATGCCACAATGCTGTTATTCTTCGTGGCTTTGAACAGAAATCACGTCACATTTTGAGCTTGCGGATAACAACAAGACGTTGCTGCGGGTCAGCATAGAGTAGCTCTGGAGTCAAACACGACAGCCAGCACACCTCTTCTCTCCTCCGCTTCCGAGAACAGCGAAGCAGAGTCGCCTCGCAAAAATCACCACATGCACCACTCCATGTCAAACCTCCACTCGGTCTCAGTGCGCACATAAACCAAGAGAAAGTTCTGAAAGTGGCGGGTGCTGACATAGAGGGAGAGGCTGAATGAACGCGGACAGTGTCACTCCAAGCAGCTGTCAATCATCTGCTCAAGAACAAATGGCACGCGGTTGACCGTTGTACTGCGTGCCAAGCAAAATTCCTCTGTTGGGCACGCATGTCATAGTTTGCCGACCCATGATCTACAGAGAGACTTCCAACCAAATGATCTCCATATATTAGAACTAGTTATTTTCCACTGAAATGCACATTGTAAAAACAAGTTTTCATTAGCAATGATCATATTTGTTTCTCTGTCCCATTCTTGTTTAATGCAAATTGTATTCAAATTTTTTATTTCCTGAATGCCCTTGTATAAACTTGAAATTAGCTTAGACCCAGAATCTGCTTGGTATGCCATAAGAAAATTTGTCGATAAAGGAATTTCAAAAGTATCTTTGCTGGGCAGCGGTTAAAATTTTTAATCACGATTAATTGCATGCTTGAGCTGCGATTAATTGTGATTAATACACACAGAGTTCAATAAATAGCTATTTTTACCTATTTTTCTCCAAAAGATGTTTTTTTTTTTAAGTATATTTAAGGTTCTTCATTTTGTAGAGTGTACAATTCTGCACATTTTGTGGTATTTTGGCTTAGATGCATAATTTTAGCACCAAATTATACATTTAAAATGTCTTATTTATACTTCAATGAATAAACTAAAAATATGAGCTGTGTTCATCAGTTTTGATATTTTTAGGATCAGAATCTTATTTCATCTTGTTTAGGCTGAACAGAAATTTATAAAACCAAACTAATGGTTTTAGCTTTAGCTACTCATAGAACGTAGGTCCAGTTCTGGGATAGTCCTGGTTAAAACCAGCTCAGTGGTCACTAAATACACTGTGGGAAGTGAAACAAGGCCATTTTTTAAGTTTTCAAAGTAAACATCACAGACACGTATGTAAAAGTTTGCGCATCGCCGCTGATCAAGGCTGATTTTCCACGCGCATATTTAATGAGGTGTTAGCGGTTTGAAGTCTTTAATGGGCCGTATCTCTGTGATTCCTGGCTCTTTTTGGATGATTTAAAAAACACAAGTTCACTTCCTTGTATTTAAAGCGCTAGCAGCAACAGAGCAGATCCTCTGTTTGTGGACTGTTTGAGAAAGAGGAGAAAAAGGGCGCAGCTTCAGCAACATGAGGCACTTTCATTCATGCTTTTTAGCTGAATCACGTGCCCTGCGTTTAATTGAAGAAACTGCAAATGTATTGTACTTAAGTGAAATTTAAATAAATACAACAAACTTAGAAAAAAATAATAAACCGTGTTTTCTGAACTGTACATCACTCCGTATTTTACTTCGCAGATGCTCCAAAATGTATATTTTAGGAAAAAAAGGATGTAAGTCACACTGGAGTATAAATCACACTTTTTGGGGGAAATTTATTTTACAAAATCCGGCACCATAAACAGACACGATGGCATTGAAAGTTAGCCCTGGTTCCAAATAGCCCTAACATGTAGCCCTGGTTCCTAGCCTCTAGCTCCTTATAAGTGGAGGTCGTCACGGGGTCAACAATAAGAGCACTAGACAGCTGAGAGAAGAAGCCTTAGCTCTGTTTCGTCAATCCAAACGTCCTAACCAGCGGCGGGAAACGAGAAGGGAAATGACGCGACTCTAGAGCTGTTACATCCACAAGCGGACTACAAAACACGCACCACTATAAGATTTATTTAAATGACATGACAGTTACAGAGACAACGCATTTGTATATGAATCTGACGCTGTAAAATACTTGCAATAAACCTCACAGACTGACAAATCGTTGTGAAAAGTTTAAGCACGAAGCTTCAACAACACTTTTCAGCACATACAGTATATATGCACAGGAAAGGTCAGAATAAATATATAACAGACTAACCATTGTCAGTCTGTGTGAGAAAAAGACAAATATGTTTCAGTAAATCCTTGCTTTGCTTGCAGCAGCAGCTGCTGGGCGTCTCCCCTTCTCCCCCACAGCCAGCAGATTGTATGCAAATGAGCCTGTGGCTTTACGTTTTGTTTTTTCACAGGTAGTCTTAAGAGATGCAGCAATACATTTAGTTTATAGTTTGTTTGTTTGCTTGTTTGTTTGTTTGTTTTATGCATAGACTTCTATTGTGTGTCTTAAGTCTGAGGCAGTAAAACTTTTCATTAATTCCAAACTCATCATTCACAGATCACACAGATCATATATAGTCATAAATGGTCATTATTCATTTGACTTTACAGCTCAGAAGCTTTACTCCTGATTCAGAGACAAAGTGACGAAAGGTTCATTGGGATTCACACTTCACACAAATGATTTTGTATAGAAGTTATATTTTTTAATCTAAAATCTGCCATATCTGTAAATTAAAAAAATAAAACAAACATGAATATACATTTAGGCTTACTTTATCATTTGTGAACTGTGTTTTTTATAGTTTATCCAAATGTTTACCTTTTCCTGGAGTTATTTTTTTTAATTATTATTATTATTTTAATTGCTTTGGCACATTTTTTGGAAATTGTCATAAATACGGCAAAACCTCTACATATTCAATCAGATTTGTCACTCATTTCAGGGTTTCCGACCGCGGCGCCTCTGCCCATAGGCATACTGGGTAATCGAGAGAGTCAGGACTTTTCCCGGTGGGCCGCATAACTTTTGGGCCGGTGTCCTCCGTGATTGAAGGGAGAGAGAGAATGAGAGAGAGAGACGCAAATGTGCGTATAGTAATGGGAGGGGAGGGGCCAGCTGCTGCCTCAAGTCTATGATGTGTGATCCACAACACAGAGCACATAATCAAAGACTCTTGACACATTTTGGAGCCCAAAAACACGCTACACATACCATAAGCTCTCAGTCAAACTTTGTTTCAAGTAAATCCGTTGTATATTCTCGGAGTTACGAGCAAAAACGGCCGATGAACAAACACTTTGTACACAAAACGTGACAAAAGATTCAGACACAAGTTTGTCTTTGTGAGCCATAACGCACGTTATGTGTTTGTGTGAGCGCGCACTTCGTGTGTGTGTGTGTGAGCGCGTGCTTTATGTGTGTTCGAGTGCGCACTGCTGTGGTGCACTGGAGAGGTCAGGAGGCGGAAAGCTCCGGACTATGATCATGTCGTGACTAAAACTAAGAAGTTTTCTACCTGTGAAGAGAATGCTGGAGTCGAACGTGGGTGCAGAAAAGGCAAAAGCTTGAACGCGCAGTTCTTAACCATTCAACTACCAGCTAAGTCACGTGCATTAATGAACAAATGGGCCAATTTAAAATACCCCCTCCCTCCCCGCCGTCTGCCGCCACACTCCTAGCGGAAACCCTGCATTTTGCAAAGCATATTATAATCATAGCACATTTTTATGCAAAATTACTGAAACCTTTGTAAAAATGTCACTCTTTGGTCAAAATCTGAAACACCCTTTTTATGCAGAACATGTAACGATCATGTAAAAAAAAAATTGCACTTTTTGACCAGAACATGTAACAAAACCAACAGACAGAATAGCTTTGACGTTAAACAGCTAAAGACTGTTAAGTATCTATTTCTACAGTGTATAATACCAATTTATTTTGATGAACATTTTGGAAATTAAGGAGATTGTGAAACAAAAATATTCAAAAAATGAGAACATGGTTTACTGACAATGTTAAATACAATAAAATACAATTCTTCGATGAGCTAAAAGTTCCTGTCTGATCTTGGCCACAGTGAAGACATTGGGCTAAATCATCTGTTCTGTCTTTCTGTGTCAATCCATAGATGATCCACTAGTATAACCTGTAAAATGCTGACCACATCTCTCTTCTTGTCTCCATGTCCTTTTCCTCCTCACACCACCACAGTTCTGTCTCTGTCTCTGTGTCCTCTTCCTGCTCACATCCTCACACTTCTGTCTCTTTCTATGTGTCCTCTTCCTGCTCACATCCTCACACTTCTGTCTCTTTCTATGTGTCCTCTTCCTGCTCACATCCTCACACTTCTGTCTCTTTCTATGTGTCCTCTTCCTGCTCACATCCTCACACTTCTGTCTCTTTCTATGTATCCTCTTCCTCCTCACATCCTCACACTTCTGTCTCTATCTCCGTGTCTTCTTCCTCCTCACATCCTTACACTTCTGTCTCTGTTTCCGTGTCCTTTTCCTCCTTCACGTCCTCACACTTCTGTCTCTGTGTCCTCTTCCTCCTCACATCCTCACACTTCTGTCTCTGTCTCCATGTCCTTGTCTTTCTCACATGGTCACACTTCTGTATCTGTCTCCATGTCCTCCTCCTTCTCACAGGCCCACACTTCTTCTTGTCTGATTTGATGCTCTAAAACAAAAGTACCTTTATTTGTCCTAATAGAGTTGTGTTCATGGGACAGATTTATCAGAAGAGTACATGTGTACATTGTTCAGGTGATTGAACCAAGAAAACAACACTTTGAAGCAAATATATTTTATAAAAAACATAGTTTAACAGCACTGACCGAAGAGTTAAGGAAGGCTAATTGTGTGTAAGGTTTTGCAAAACACTGTGTGAGGAGTTAAGCAAAAAGAGTGAAGACAGACATGGTGTTACTGTTGTAGCAAAAGCAGAATGTGTTTTGCATCCTGGATGTTAAGTTTTGAAACATGTTCAATTATCTTGACTTTGGAGCCAAAGTAATTGAAAAAAAAAAACAACAGCAAAAAAAAACAGTAATGCAATAATGATTGCAATGCACCCATGATTGGCAAATCATTTACATTTAGTCTATTTATACATAATTACAGTATATGTTTTTTGCCCAGACCATTGTCCTGCTTGATTTACATGTTCATTTGTTGTTTGATTTTTATTGCTTTAGTTGTAGATTAAAACTAACACTGTCTTGTCTGTAGTGTTTGAAAAATATTTTAAACTCATTGAACATGTGAGTTTGTGAATTAGAGCTGTTTGAACTGTTCTGAGAAAGAGTCAGAAAACTGTGTGAATGAATGAATATTGTTGCAAATGATAAGACCAGATGAAAGTTTGGATCAAGTGATCAAAACAAACCAAGTTTCCAAAAATGTGTCAAAGCATTTGAGAAAAACTGTAATAGACAAACCAGTCCCGGCTATATCAAGAGCATCTGGCTCCAGGCACGTACTGCCCTCCTTTCTCCACAGACCGTAATCACCCCTTTGTCCACACCAGAAGCCCATTTATGGTCACTTCTTGCACCGGTTACACTGTAACAAATTTCCTGTAGATTATACTGGCAAAAAAAGTTGTCATTTCTAGTTGTAACATTTCTTCCAATTTATTTAAAATACTTTTACAGATGATAGCTGGATACACTTTCCAATTTATTGTTGGATTATTATGTTTTATAATTACAGCAAGTAGTTGTTCTGCAGGTTACTGCAGTAATTTACAGTAATTACCTGATAAAAAAATGCCAAGTTTGAGTGAGTTTTAAGAAAATACGACAAACAACCTATTTAGGCTCTGAAAACGCGATTTAAGCAATAAAATGAAAATGCTCAAATCTCGAGAACAAAACAAGCTAGACAGTTGATTCCACAGTATGTTGTATAGGTTCACATCTCCTAATACCACAGCAAAAATGAACCTCCTAGGATCTTTAGTTTTTCCACAATGTCAATTTTAAATAGAAAAAAAATACATACAAACCTCAAAAATGTTAACTTGAAACTTGTGTTATCACTGCTAAAATGGGTTTTCTTTGTTAGTTTTGACCTGAGAAGTTGGCAGACAAGCAAAATTTGAAGTTTGAGTTTAGTTTTTCCACAATAGCTGCGTCCCAATTCAGGGTCTGCATCCTTTGAAGGACCCAGCCGACGGAGGCTGCTTCTCGAATGGCCTCCGTGGACCGCAAAGGCCGTGTCGAAATGGGACAGGTCTAGCCTTCACAGCGTTCTCGTTGTCCGTAGCAACCTGACACGCTGTTATGCTAGCGCGCTAAAACTCCGCATATTTACACACATGGTTGCATGAAAACCATAATAAAAACATTACGCACCAAAGCACAAATATTCAGTGAATCCAAGAGATTAGGGATAATCTCTGATAAGTGCTATGGTTTGAGAAAAGTAGTTCTTGATGAAAAAAATATTGTAAAATAGCTTAGTTTCAACTTAATAAATACGTTATAAAATACGCTATATTTAAGGACTTATGAGAGACATGTGCATTTAAGTCAGTCTATAAAGAGAGAAACTTGTATTTAAAAAATGTTTATTTTTCACAAATATATTAAATAAGAACTTCTGGTACAGTAAGCAAGTTACAAAACATAAAACCCACACGTTTCATAAACTCTTGTATTCATAATAAACTCACATTGTGTTAGCTTTTTACTGTAATCAAAAAATTATTACATTATTTTATTATGTTTGAATTTAAGCATCTGACTTTACTACCACATAATTCCAGTGCTAAGTAATCAATAATTGATCAGAAGACACATCAAATTATTCCCATCATAAACTCAAAATCCTTATGAAACAACCAACAAATACAAAATTGACATATGTGTAAACATGAGTAAGACAAAACTTTACATTGTATTTTTCTGTACAAACTAAAAGGTTTTTTATTCTGCTATTTACTTATTGAATTGTGCATTTAAATAGATTTCGTCTAGTCACATTTATTGTGTCAACACTATCATATTTATCTATTATTTATTTATTATTTATATATTATCTGTCATGTGTTTCACAAAATATACTTTTAAATGTGTTAATACAATAGGCTTTGTACCATCTAGTAGCTAATGCTCAAGATAAAGTCATTTTAAATGTTCAGTTTACTCAAACACATCTTGCCCAGTAACTGGAAAGAGATTATTGTGCATCTCTTCAATAATGATTTTTAACCTCACCAAATTACTAATTGTGAACTTTATCACTGATCAAAAGAATGAAACCTTAAAATTCTGATATGATAAAAAAAAACTTCATTCTTCAAACTTCATTGAAACATTGCTGCTGTAGCTTTTTCACGCTAGTCAAGTGTTGTAAGGTAAGTGTTTGATGCAGACATAGGTCTTCAGTCAGCAGACCACCACATCTTCAGCATTTCAGACTCTGAGCAATGCAGCGAACAGGAGAGAGGATGTATCACACTGATGCAGTGAACAGTGGAGAGGATGTGTCACACTTGGGCAGGACTGATGCTTGTCCAGGACCTGTACGTCTCCAGGACTCGGGGGCGTGCAGGTCGGATAGCAGCTGACCCTTCTCACCCTGGACACAGACTTTTTGAGCCACTCCCACTTCATTCATTTTCTACCGCTTAATCCCGTTAGGGGTCGCGGGTGACTGGAGCCTAACACCCTGGACAGTGGCCAACTTGCCACAGGGTTAGACAGACAAACATTCACTCTCTCTTTCACTCACTAAGGGTAATTTACACTGATGCCCAATTAACCTAAACATGCATGTTTTTGGAGGTGGGAGGAAACCGGAGTACCCGGAGAAAACCCACGGTGACACGGGGAGAACATGCAAACTCCACCCAGAGAGATCGTGAGATGTTGATATGGTCTGACCCGGGAGTCGAACCCACGACCTCCTTATTGGGAAGCCAGAGCTCTAACCACTTGGCTACCGTTCAACCACGCGATATATGCAATAAAAGCAAAATGCTCATATCTCGAGAACAAAACAAGCTAGACAAGTGATTTTAACATATGTTGCACAGTTTCACACCCTCTAATATCTCAGCAAAAATTAACCTGCTAGGATAGTTTCCCCACAATCTCAATTTTAGATTTGGAATTGACAAATACAAACCTCAAATATCTTAACTGTAAACTTGTGTTATCACTGCTAAAATGTCTTTTTACTGTTAGTTCTTACATGAGAAGTGGTCAGACAAGAGGATTTGAAGTTTGACCGAGTTTTTGTGAAAAGACGCCAAATGTGCTGTGCAGAGGCTGAAAATGTGATATATGCAAAAAAAGAAAAATGCTCATATCTCGAGAACAAAACAAGCTAGACAAGTGATTTGAACGTATGTTGCACAATTTCACATCCTCTAATATTTCAGCAAAAATGAATCTCCTAGGATGTGTAGTTTTCCCACAATCTCAATTTTAAATTTAGAAATGACCCATACAAACCTCAAAAATCTTAACTGTAAACTTGTGTTATCACTACTAAAATGGCCTTTTACTGTTAGTTCTGACATGAGAAGTGGTGAGATAAGAGGATTTGAAGTTTGAGTGAGTTTTTGTGAAAAGACCCTAAATGTGCTGTTCAGAGGCTGAAAATGCGATAATGCAATAAAAGCAAAATGGTCATATCTCGAGAACAAAACAAGCTAGACAAGTGATTTTAACATATGTTGCAGAGTTTCACATCCTCTAATAGCACAGCAAAAATGAATCTGCTAGGATGTGTAGTTTTCTAGTTAGATTTTCAGCATCTGAACAGCTCATTTAGCGTATTTTCACAAAAACTCACTTAAACTTAAAATCCTCTTGTCTGACCATTTCTCATGTCAGAACTAACAGTGAAGAGCAATTTTAGCAGTGATAACACAAGTTTAAAGATAACATTTTTGAGCTTAGTATTGAACTTTTCTCATTTTAAAGCAGCTTCAAAACTTACACCAGCACAGTTTTAAAGCAGCTTCAAAACTGGTCTCAGACCAGCCTTACCACATTTCCAGCATAGCTGTTACTAGTTCTGAAACTGTCTCCAAAACAGATTTATCTCATCTCCAAAGTTGATTTCTACACATCTTTATCTCAGCTCCAAAACATTTTTAAGCAGCTTCAAAACTGGCTCAAGCGCAGTTTTAAAGCAGCTTCATAAGTGGCTCCAGTACAGATTTAAAACAGATTCCTAAGTGGTTCCAGCACAGTTTTAAAGCAGCTTCAAAACTGGCCCCAGACCAGCTTTACGACATTTCCAGCACAGCTGTAACAAGTTCTGAAACTGTCCCCAGAACAGCTTTACCTCAGCTCCAAAATTGGTTTCTACACATCTTTAACTAAGCTCCAAACCAGGCTCCAGCACAGTTTTAAAGCAGCTGATAAACTGGCTCCAGCACAGTTTTATAGCAGCCTCAGACTACCAATACTACATTTTTCAGCACAGCTGTAACTAGTTCTGAAACTGGCCCGAGAACAGCTTTAACTCAGCTCCAAAACATTCTCCAGCACAGTTTGAAAGCAGCTTCAAAACTGGCTCCAGGCTCGTTTTAAAGCAGCTTCATAACTGGCTCCAGGCTTGTTTTAAAGCAGCTTCATAACAGGCCGCAGCCAAATTTTAAAGCAGCTTCGAAACTGGCTCCAGACCAGCTTTACCACATTCCAGCACAGCTGTAACTAGTTCTGAAACTGGCCCACGAACACCTTTAACTCGGTTACCAAGTTGGTTTCTACAAATCTTTAACAAAGCTCCAAAACAGGCTCCAGCATAGTTTTAAAGCAGCTTCAACACTGGCTCAAGTACAGTTTTAAAGCAGCTTCAAAATTGACTCCAGCACTGTTTTAAAGCATCTTCAAAACTGGCCCCAGACCAGCTTAACGACATTTCCAGCACAGTTGTAACTCGTTTTGAAATTGTCCAAAGAACAGATTTAACTCTGCTCCAAAGTTGGTTTCTACACATCTTTAACTCAGCTCCAAACCAGCCCCCAGCACAGTTTTAAAGCAGCTTCAAAACTGGCCTCAGACTACCTAAACCCCATTTTTCAGCACAGCTGTAACTAGTTCTGAAACTGACCCCAGAACAGCTTTACAGTTTTTCTCAATCGCTTTGACACATTTTTTGAAACTTGGTTTAGTTTGATCACTTGTTTCCAACATTTATCTGAAGAAAGGTTGAGATACACAGAACATTTGCCACATTTTTCATTCATTCACACAGTTTTCAGACTCTTTCTCAGGACAGCTCACACAGCCTTCCTTTAGAAACTCTCTTGTTCAGTGAATTTAGTTTGTTTTTCACACACTACAGACCTGTTCACACATGGTTAAGGACTTTTGTCATAACACTGCTGGTCTTTATCTACAAACTCACACATCACAGCAAAATCTAAAATCACATGAGCAGAAAGATTAAACAACAAAGAATGAAACAGGAGAAAGGACAGAGCAGAAAACACAGACTGTAGGAGAAAATAAGCTAAATATATTTTCAATGTAATTGTGTGACATTATGTTTGACGTCTCTCCACTATCTTCAGCAAAGTGTAAATATCTAGATATAAAATATAATTCACAAATCAAAATTTACAGTAAATGTGTATTTATCATCTTTTTTTCTTGCCCAGTAAGATAAAAACACAATTCATCCAGATATAAACTGTTTTGTGTGAAGTGTGAATGTAAATGACAGATTGAAGTGAAGCTTTAGTGACTTTGTGTCTGAGATCAGAACTACAGCTTCTGAGCTGTAAAGTCAAATGAATGATGAAATGCATGAGAACACATGAGCACCTGAACAATGTGTGAGAGTTTTGATGGCAAAACTTGCTTCTGAGGGGTAAAGTTAACTGTTTTGAATGTAAAACTAAATTTAGCTAGAGACGAAATTGAGTTTTGAGAAACTGAAGCTCCATTTAGCATTCTGTGTGAGCTGTTTTGCAAATTAACTTTTAGAATGGACAAGTGTGTCAAAGCAGTTGAGAAAAACTGTAACTCAGCTCCAAAACATTCTCCAGCACAGTTTTAAAGCAGCTTCAAAACTGGCTCCAGGCTCATTTTAAAGCAGCTTCAAAACAGGCCTCAGCACAATTTTAAAGCAGCTTCGAAACTGGCTTCAGACCAGCTTTACCACATTCCAGCACAGCTGTAGAATGTGGTACAGCTGGTAAATGTTACAACAAGTTCTGAAACTGGCCCACAAAAAACTTTAACTCGGTTCCAAAGTTGGTTTCTACAAATCTTTAAAAAAGCTCCAAAACAGGCTCCACCATTGTTTTAAAGCAGCTTCAACACTGGCCTCAGCACAATTTGAAAGCAGCTTCAAAATTGGCCCCAGACCAGCTTTACCACATTTCCAGCAGAGTTGTAACTAGTTCTGAAACTGCCCCCAGAACAACTTTGACTGAGTTCCAAAGTTGGTTTCTACAAATCTTTAACAAGGCTCCAAAACAGGCTCCAGCACAGTTTTAAGCAGCTTCAAAAGTGGCTCCAGCACCGTTTTAAAGCTGCTTCAAAAGTGGCTCCAGCACCGTTTTAAAGCTGCTTCAAAAGTGGCTCCAGCAAAGTGTTAAAGCAGCTTCCAAACTTGCCCCAGACCAGCTTTACCACATTTCAAGCACGGCTGTAACTAGTTCTGAAACTGGCCCCAGAACAGCTTTAACTCAGCTCCAAAACAGGCTCCAGCACAGTTTTAAATTGGTTCAAAATTGGGTCCAGCACAGTTTTAAAGCAACTTCAAAACAGGCCTCAGCACAATTTTAAAGCAGCTTCAAACTGGCCCCAGACCAGCTTGACCACATTCCAGCACAGCTGTAACTAGTTCTGAAACTGGCCCCAGAACAGCTTTAACTCAGCTCCAAAATTGGTTTCTACAACTCTTTAAGTCAGCTCCAAAACAGGCTCCAGCACCGTTTAAAGCAGCTTCAAAAGTGGCCCAAGACCAGCTTTACCACATTTCGAGCACAGCTGTAACTAGTTCTGAAACTGGCCCCAGAACAGCTTTAACTCAGCTCCAAAACAGGCTCCAGCACAATTTTAAAGCAGCTTCAAAACAGGCCTCAGCACAATTTTAAAGCAGCTTCAAAACTGGCCCCAGAGCAGCTTTACCACATTTTAAGCACAGCTGTAACTAGTTCAAAAACTGGAACCAGAACAGCTTTAACTGAGCTCCAAAACAGGCTGCAGCACAGTTTTTAAGCAGCTTCAAAAGTGGCTCCAGCACGTTTTAAAGCTGCTTCAAAAGTGGCTCCAGCACCGTTTTAAAGCTGCTTCAAAATTGGTTCCAACACAGTGTTAAAGCAGCTTCCAAATGTAACCCAGGTGAAAATCTTGCCTCAAAAGCCGTTTCTCCCTCTCTTATAATAAATATAATGTGAACTTTACTATTATGTCATCACGTTGTTGACGCAGTCACGTGACTGTGCGCCGCCAATCACAGTCTATATAAACCGGAAGTTAAATGCGCTGCTAGAGCGAGGTGATGATTTTCGGGTGACATGCTACAGGAGCTGACTACCGGCCCAGACCACTAACAAAAAGAGCGCGAGTCCGCTAGAAACTACGAAATTGACCAGATCGGATGGCGAGCTAAGGATCTGAGCCTAACTGAACCCAAGGCAACACGCCTGCACCACTTCTACTCAAGCCCAGGATTTCTGTCTCAGGAACCTCTCCTGCTCTGGTTGGGCCGGTAGGAGGCTCCTGTAGCCGCCCTTGAACTTTTTTTGAACTCTTTTTGTCCCGATTGATCGTGTTCGTGACCACTGCTCGTGGCCACTCAGAAACTGAACTATTCCGCTCTCGCACTTACTCTTACCATCGAACGCCTTTGGATCTTAAAGAACAGTTAAGGTCTTTTCACGATCAGGACAATTGAACTTTAACGCTAAGCAATTTCATAGGAACAATGAAATTTGCACAGCAAAGAATTATTGAATGTACATTTATCTGAACTTGGATTGTAAATATTTATGGCCATACACCTCAGTTAATGTTATATTTTTGTCAGTGTTTTATGTTTTGTCTGTCATCTCAATATATGGTACCAGCAAAAATCTAATTACCTGTCTCAGTCTCTTCCTCCACTCCTAGAGCCGAACTTTAAATCTTCTGACCTAGCCTATCCAAATTCATAACCTTAGTTATTAAGGCATTGTTACCTAGCTTTTACCAACCCGGTACATTAGCTAGTGCAACACACATGCTACACAAACTTGCCCCAGACCAGCTTTACCACATTTCCAGCACGGCTGTAACTAGTTCTGAAACTGGCCCCAGAACAGCTTTAACTCAGCTCCAAAACAGGCTCCAGCACAGTTTTAAAGCAGCTTCAAAACTGGCACCAGCACAGTTTTAAACCAGATTCAAAACAGGCCTCAGCACAAATTTAAAGCAGCTTCAAAATTGGCTCCAGACCAGCTTTACCACATTTCCAGCAGAGCTGTAGTTCTGAAACTGCCCCCAGAACAACTTTACCTCGGCTCCAAAGTTGGTTTCTACTAGGGCTGTCAAGCGATTAAAATTTTTAATCGCATGATTGTCTTGAGTTAATTCGCGATTAATCGCATTTAATTAAATGGTTTTATTTTATATATTTTTAATGTATTTTACATTCTAATCATTTATTTAGCTTTAATTCCTGTTTATTAGGCTATGTCTTTATTTGTAGAATCTGTTACATTCTTGAAGTGTAAAATATTGTTTATTTATAATCATTTTTATATATTTATTATTTTATAATAATGCTTTCCCATAACATTAGGCCAAATCGTCAGAGTGAGATGTCTCACTCATTATAAGCATTTATTCCACTGCTCTTTCACAATAAAGCGCTTTCTGCAGCTGGAGATTATGAGGCTTTTATTGTGAAGGATTCAAAGGAAGTGTTAGTTAAAACGAGCGCAGCTTTACTGCTAAGCTAGCGGAACCAAAAGTAGAACTACGACAGTTTTTACCGGAGTTTTGAAAGACTATTCTGGACATTGGATATTATCAACAACTTGAGTGGACAAACATCGCATTTAGTGACCACGGACTGCGACTTTATCGAGATATTGGAAGGTGGAAACACGTATGGAGCCTCGAGCGAAGACCAGCCTCCTCCTCCTCAGCTGATCGAACTGCACATGGACTAAGCCGAGGTAAACAAACACATCCCCGCTCGGACAGTGGTGCGATCAAGTGGAAACGTTCCACGTTATTGGAACGTTTTAGTGGTGAAAAATAAACATGCGATTAATTTGCGTCAAAAAAATTATCGCTTTTAAAATAGTTTTGCGTTAACGCGATAAAAAACGCGATAAAACTGACACATCTTTAACTCTGCTCCAAACCAGGCTCCAGCACAGTTTTAAAGCAGCTTCAAAACTTCCTCAAGCACAATTTTAAAGCAACTTCAAAACTGGCCCCAGACCAGCTTTTTCGACATTTCCAGCACAGCTGTAACTAGTTCTGAAACTGTTCAAAGAACAGATTTACAGTAACTCAGCTCCGAAGTTGGTTTCTGCACATCTTTAACTCAGCTCCAAACCAGGCTCCAGCAAAGTTTTAAAGCAGCTTCAAAATTGGCTCCAGCACCGTTTTAAAGTTGCTTCAAAAGTGGCTCCAGCACAGTGTAAAAGCAGCTTCCCAAACTGGCCCCAGACCTGCTTTAACTCAGCTCCAAAACAGGCTCCAGCACAGTTTTAAATTGGTTCAAAACAGGCCTCAGCACAATTTTAAAGCAGCTTCAAAACTGGCCCCAGACCAGCTTTGCCACATTTCCAGCACAGCTGTAACTAGTTCTGAAACTGGCACAAGAACAGGTTTAACTTTGCTCCAAAGTTGGTTTCTGCATATCTTTGAAAAAGCTCCAAAACAGGCTTCAGCACAGTTTTAAAGCAGCTTCAACAATGCCCACATTTCCAGCGTAGCTGTAGCTGTAACTAGTTCTGAAACTGCCCCAGAACAGCTTTAACTCAGTTCCAAAGTTGGTTTCTACAAATCTTTAACAAGGCTCCAAAACAGTCTCCAGCACAGTTTTTAAGCAGCTTCAAAAGTGGCTCCAGCACCGTTTTAAAGCTGCTTCAAAAGTGGCTCCAGCACAGTGTTAAAGCAGCTTCCAAACTGGTTCCAGCACAGTGTAAAAGCAGCTTCCAAACTGGCCGCAGACCAGCTTTACTACATTTCAAGCACAGCTGTAACTAGTTCTGGAACTGGCACCAGAACAGCTTTAACTCATCTCCAAAGTTGGTTTCTACATATCCTTGACAAAGCTCCAAAACAGGCTCCAGCACAGTTTTAAAGCAGCTTCAAAACTTGAACCTTGAGTATTACAAAGACGTTTCAAAAATTGCAATGCATAAACTAAAACTAGTAACATGGAATACATGGAATATTAACAGTCATTAGAGGGGAAATATTATCATATTCAACTTATAAGAAAAAGCAGCAAATGGAATTAAAAACAATCTAGAAAATCAACGTAAAGAATCAACACAACAGTTTTACAATACATTCATTCATTTTTTTTTCATTCATTTTCTACGGGATTAAGCAGAAAGTTTGGACAGTGGCCAACTCGTTGCAGAGTTAGTGTTCACAATAATCCAGATGAAAACATTAATATAGAAATAAATCAAATAAAATCACAAGGAAAAAAAGTGAATTTGCAATACAGCAACTTAAATATGAAAACTTTTATTATAGCAACAAATCAGGAAAAATGCTTGCAAGTCTCCTAAAACAAAAACAGGATAGAGCTACCATAGACTCAATTGTAGATAAAACAGGAAACGTTACTCAAAACCCACAAGAAATAACCAAGTATTTAAGGAATACTACAGTACTCTTTTTGCTTCAAATTTAGAACCTTGCCCAAAAGAAATTGAAACATTCTTAAATACACTAAACTTACCAACACTCTCACAAGATTTAAGAGACTCCTTAGATGCTCCTCTCACATTAGATGAATTGGAAAAAAGCTCTTAACAAAATACCAAATAATAAAGCATTGGGTCCAGATGGCCTACCAGCTGAATATTAAACATTTTTGGGATATTTTATCACAGCTTTTCCAAAAAGTTATTAAAGAAATTAAAACAACTTCAAATATACCTACACATATGAATACAATTTTAGTAATTGTTATAGTAAAAGCCAGCAAGGATCCCATACACCCCTCTAGTTATTGCCCACTATCCCTGATGAACCAACACAGTCTCACAAGAAGGCGTATATAGCACTACACAAAAATAGCGTATTTGTAGCACAATATCTGTCCTGTTTTGCGTACTTATGTTACGCCGTACATATAGCACGATATGAAAAAGCATAAAAATGACAAGAGATTTTGGTTGAAGCCACATGGACACGTTTTCTTCAGGTGAAACGGGTAAGTTTAGGCATAAAGTTACTAAAATGGGTAAGATTAGGGTTGGGGCTTGGGGTTATGGAGCTAGATTAGGGTAATAATGTTTGAAACTGAAAAACAAAACTTAAAGCTGAATGTCCAATTCATATAATTGAACTTTGAAAAATAATAAAATGAATTTAATATTTTTGTTCTTGAATGATTTTTTTAGTTTAAAATCCATTTTTACAGTTTCAGTTGTTATTTTTTATGTTTCAGATTATTATTTTTTTTTCACATTCAGATCTGTTTTTCAACTTTGAATAACGTTTTTTCAGTTTCAAATTTTGAGCCTATACTTGCGCTAGGTTAAGGTCATAATGTTTGAAACTGAAAAACAAAAACTTGAAACTGAAAATCCAATGAATTAATTGAACTTTGAAAAATAATACAAAAAATGTATTTATGTATTTATTATTATTATTTAGGTTTAAAATCCACTTTTAAGTTTCAGATTTTTTTTCACATTCAGATTTTTTTTTTCAACTTCAGATAACTTTTTCAGTTTCAGATCTTCTTTTTTCAGTTTCAAATCTTTGAGCCAGTTCTTACGTGGGGGCGTGACCAGAGCTGATGGAGCGTTCAGGTGTTCAGGGAGCGTAGGGGAAAAGAGCATTACATAAGCATCCTTCTTATATACATACTGAGTTTAGTTTAGTTTAGTTTAGTTTAGTCTTTATTTGAAGGGACAATGTACAGAGACATAATGCTCATAAAACAAAGATGATCTGCACCAGATTATAGCTACACAGCTAGTTTCCATCTGCAGTCCCTGAGGAACAATACAAAATACAATGCAATATTCAGTAAAATAGATAAAGTCATAGTAATCACTCACTCATAAAATACTCATTCCATGTCTCACACATAACACACTTATCCTTTACATCATACATATCACAATATAGAGCAGTCTGCTTACATTCTTAAAAGTTACATATAAACAGTACATTTCATATCTAAGATACACATAGGACCATCGAGAACAAAGTCATGTGATTCAGTGCTGACAAGTCTGATAAGTCAATAAGCTTTTTTTGAGTTCCCTGGAAAATGAATCATAGTTTGTTTGATTTTTATGTCGGTTGGGAGATGGTTCCATTCTTTTATTGCATTATAGGAGAAAGCTGATTGTCCAAATGCAGTTTTTCTCTTTGGGATGGCACACTGGCCCCTGGTGGAGGCCCGTGTGACTCTGGAAGATGTGGCAGATGTGAACTGAATAAATTGCTTTAAAGGTGCAGGTGCAGTGTTATTCAGAATTCTGTAAACCATGCGGATGGAAGCATATTTCTGTATGTTATCAAAGCTTAGTAGTGTATATTTTTGGAGAATATGGCAGTGATGGTGGTTGCGTGGTTTTTTGTCAAGAATTTTTAGAGCCTGTTTGTGCAGTGATTCGAGTGGTTTTAGTGTGGATTTGCCTGCCTGAGGGGGGGAAACAATGACAATTTGACTTATATTTTCTTTTAATACACTTTTAGGAATAACAGTTAACAGACAATAATTATTATTATAAAATACCATATACAAGTCTGGTAATGTATGATTTTACTGTCAACAATAAGTCTTTAGGCTAACATAAATCAAAAACGACCGTTTAACGTTTTCCAATATCAATATTCCGTCAAAATACGGCACATATTCGTTATTTTAAATATTTGATTTTGGGTTTCGAATTTTGCAAACTCCAGGAAATGTAACGAGGCTTGGCCTCTCTCTTTTCCCCGGGAAAAGAGTGCTGTGATCCAGGAAGGAACAGAGCCAATCTACGGTCCATGCACCGGGTAAAGAGCCCGAGGCTTCATCTCTCACTTCCCCGAAAAAGGAGCGTTGTGACTGGGGAGGAGCAGTGCCATCTTCCGCTCCGAGCTCCGGGGAACAAGTGTGACCGATGTGTGTTTTTTTCACTCTCTCTGCGTTGTGTTGTGTCCTGAGCAGGAGTTGAACCCGGGTCTCCCGCAGGGCAGTCAACCGACATACGCATTGAGCTAAAGGGAACGCTCCACTTAGCTCAGTTTGTTTGTGGCTTCTTATAGATGAGGGGAGTGAGTTTTTCCCATACCACCACAACCTTCTCCATACTGGTACCTCATGGAGAAGGGTATAGCTGCAGACCGGGAGAACCACGAGAACCTGCAGATCTGAGCTGCAGGTCTGAACCGCAGATCCACACCATGAAGCAAAACGGAATGCGGAAGTGTCAGTGTGCTTTTAATGAAGTTTATTATGTTTTTTTTAATTAACAAATTTAAATAAAGCTATTAAATCTTCTTTTTTATTTTTTTATTGAAATAACAAACAAACATTTTTTTTATTTTATTTTAACTTTTACCTAAACCCTTTTCCTCACCCTAACCTTATCATCATCCTGAACCCACTCTTGCTTTAATTCAACATTATGCCCCGAGCTCAAGCACAATGATCCCGGCGGCGTATTGCCGTGGCTCAGAGGCCAGGCACCGGGACTGCCGCGGGTCTCAGCCTCGGACAGAACCAGAGGCACAAAGGCTGCTGCGGGGATCGCGCCCGTGTTTGTGATGCGTGTTTGTGGAGACTGATCGCAAGTTTACAAGCGGAGATGCATCAGGATGTCCGGACAGACAATACGCGTTCATCTGGTACCACGTGGAAGGGCACCCGACTCAAATGCTCCCTTAACTGGGTAGAGTTTGTAAGAGTGTGCTGAAAGGGGCCGGGGGACATCCAGGCTGGTAGCATCGCATTATTGTGAGCCTCTGGCCGGTGGACAGTCCAGACCTATGGTCCACTCTGGAAGTCCTATCAGCTAGCATTAGCTGGCCAGAGAACCATCCAGTCACATTGTGGGAAAAGTTATTAAAATTATTTAAGTTAAAATGTACCAAAATGTATTTATTTTTAACAAGTTAATGCACTAAGCACAGCAGGTGGCGTTTTCAACAGCTGTGGCGTTATCTCGGCAAAAATAAACCGCAGAGAAGAAGAAAGGTGTATATCTGCAGTTCAGATTAACAGCTCAGATCTGCAGGTGTCTCCCAGTCTCCAGCTTTATATTACTGACCTCATGTGGGCCTACACCGGTTACACGAGTCTGAGGAAAAGTTTATCACGGCCCCTGTGAGTGGAGCACTGACCCGCGTACATTAGGGTGACTACATGTCCCGCTTTTGGTTGTACCGTCCCGCTTTTTAGGCTTGTGTCCCGCGTCCCGTAGATCACAACCGTGTCCCGTTTTTTCATTGGTGATCGAACATGGCGAATATAACACTTATAGCGCCGTGTTTAAACGGGAGTTCAGGCAACTGTTTGATCTCTGTTCGTGCGCGTCTGTGTGATAAGCTGCACCGCACGTCAAGTCTGCGCGCTGCTGATCCCGCCCACCATTTGCGAGGAAAACTCAAGCTGCGACAGCGAAGGAGAAAGGCAAACGCATGTGAGGAGACGAAACTACCGCCAGCGAGGCAAAGAAAAGGAGAGTTTGCAGGTACAATCACTGAAACACACTCATGAGTCTGAACACTGAAGGAGACGCTGAAAGAGCGCAGTGCTGTGCAGTTTGTGTCCATCAACCACGGAGGGAAATCTGACTAAAACAACATGCCACACGTAACTGCAAAAAAGGAACTGCACTGCTAAAAAGGAAAATCTAACTTAGATAAAAGGACTTAAGCATATTTATCTTGAAAGACAAATTTAAGATGTTTTCACCAAGTCTTACTCAGATTATTTGACTTATTTTAATATATAATGATATTCTATTCTGATTTATCTTATCTAGGTATAAAAACATTTTTTAGGCAAATTTGTATCTGTTTTAAGTCATAATTGCTTGAATGAAGAAAATAATTGCTTAAAAATTCTGTCAAGAGAACTTAGTCAAATTTTCTTACTGCACTGGCAGATTATTTAACTTGAAATAAGACATTTTACCTCAAAATAGAAAAACATTTCTTATTTTTTGAAAAGCCTTTTTGGAGTGCAGAAAACTTGTTATACAGTTTAAAATATCCTATCTGTATATTATCTGTTTAGTTCAAAACAGGCTTAGTATAAAAAATTGAATCATTTGTTGAGTCCGTCCCACCAAATCCCCGAACCTGTCACACTTTTTGGAGCTTTAGAGGTGGTCACCCTAGCGTACATGCAGACCTGTCTACCCCCTCGGAAAGTGGACGTGTTCAACAAGGTCCTCACTTGTCACTTGGGGTAGGTTAAGATTAGATGTAGGATTTTGTTAAATTTCATAAATAAGAACACGTTTTAACAACCACCATTGAAATGAACGGGGACTGTGACGCGTACTATAATTAAGCAAAAGAGCCGTAAACTCGTGCTAATCATACGCAATTTACATGTTGCGTTATGTCGTGGTATATGTACGCTTTCTTGTGAGATCGGGCTGGATGAACACAGTTCTCAAAATAATCACCAAAACACTTTCAATAAGACTAGAAAAAGTTCCCACTTTAGCACATCCTGATCAAACAGGATTTGTAAAAAATAGGAGTGGCTCAGACAATCTCAGAAGGCTTCTTAATCTAATTAACATATCACAAAAGACATCAAACAAATATATTATAGTTTCACTAGACGCTGAAAAAGCTTTTGATAAAGTTAGTTGGACATTTTTACTTACGACACTACATGCATTTAGTTTTGGAGAGTCATTCATTAATTGGGTAAAGACGTTGTACATCTCACCTAAAGCTACAATAACTACAAATGGGATTACATCACCAATCTTCACGCTACACCAAGGAATGAGACAGGGATGCCCGCTCTCTCCTTCACAATTCACCATCTTTATTCTTTTTTTTTTTTTTATTAATCCATTCTCAAACAAAACAAAAATACAATTTACAAGATAGTTAGATCTTCTTTTCGAATTCTTCTAAGCCAGATTTGTGAACCGTGTTTAGATAGTAATTAAATCTAAATCGCGTTTCTCGCTTCCTCGCCCAGCCCTACATAGCGGTTTTACATCTCAATAAAACAAAACAAACTAAAGATAAATTAAAAAAAGAATTTTGTCTGCTGTTACCGATTAGTGTCTTTTTTTACCACTTGCCTATCGGTTGCATATCAGTACCAGTGAGAGCACTCTAAAGAAAAAAAAAGAAAAAAAGGTGAATAGATCTGTCTTGACACCACTAGGTACAGAGTTTAAGAGTTTTGGTATATTGAATTTTGGAGCCCCATATGGTGTTGAATTTGAATGGCTGTCCTTTCAAATCGTATTTGATTTTTTTTCTAGGTCAAGAAATGACATAATATCATGAAGCCACTGTGAGGCTTTTGGAGCAGTTACTGACTTCCATTCTAACAGAATTCGTCAAGGGTGTCAAGGCAATTACCAAACCATCGGATACATATTTACAAATAGCCAGCCAATAATTATGAGGACATGACCAAAACATATGTGTCAACTATTCACCATCTTTATTGAACCTCTTGTTACTGCAATTAGACAAAACAAAAATATTCAAGGCATTAGTGACTACAACACTCAACATAAGATACGTTTATACGCGGACGGCCTTTTGCTACATTTTGCTACCTTTGTTTATCTCCCTTTGTCTGTAATGCGTCTTTGAGTGTCTAGAAAAGCGCTATATAAATAAAATGTAATATTATTATTATTATTATTATTATTTTTACATATACAAAATCCATCCATGTCACAGCAAGAGTCATTCAAAACAATTAACACAAGACATCAAATTACACAATAAACTGGAGCAAGTCAACAATCTTACCACTTATCACAGATGCTTGGGATCCTGGAATGAATAAAATATTAAAATAAAAATAGGTAATATAAAATACAGTATCTAGGTATCAACATTTCAGCCAACATTTCAGAATGTGGCATTAAACTAGGAGTTGTTGGAAGAGTGTTTTCAGTATCTGGGGTCACATGTTGGTGTAGATGGTGGAATAGGAGGAGAGGTAGAGTTTAGGATGAATGAAGTACGAAGTTTGCCCTGTGGCATAACTGGAAGGGAGTCTTGGGGGTGGATAGTGGTCCGGGTCGCTCTCTGGGTCTTGTTGGTCGTCCCTTGCGGCTCCTCAGACGTGTTCCTGGTGGCTTTCGTTAGGGTTCTCTTGCAGCCTTTTGAGTTCTCTTGCTCATGGGCGAGCATGGTCTCCTTAGCATAATGACATAATAAAAAGGCTGTACAACACAAACATACACTAAACACACAAGTCACACACACACGCACTCAGAACATGGGGCCAGAGCAAGGGTCGGCAACCTGCGGCTCTGGCTCTTTAGCGCTCCCCTTTGTGGCTCTCTGGAGGCCATAATGAAAGTGAAAAATAGTGTGAATATGTTTTTTGTTTTAATATAATTTTCGTAGTGGAAAATATGTCAAACTCTTTAAGTTTTCCCATGCTGTAAAAATGTACAGAATAAATATTTAATTTCAACGTTTCTGTCAACAAAGATTTACGTCATAGCCGTTCGCGTGCTGTTGTAAACAAACTGTGCGTCAGAGCCATGGATCCAAAAGGGAAACAGAACGATAGAACACAGGATTCAACAGTTTTTGGACAGAATCATTTGCTTTCATTGCAAATGCGGCAGTTTTATTGCAACCTGGGAGATAATAAAGCGTTGAAAGCCGTTCAAAGACGGTGAACTCGCAGATCAACAGCAGAAGCAGCGCAGCAGGGAAAAACTTTATCGAAGAACAAATGAAAGACTGTATTTTATGCACAAAGACACAGAAATAACACACGGAGTTTGGGCAAAACAAGCTGGATTTAGCGGAAAGAGATGTGTGGAACTTTGTCTCAGGTAAGAAGCTACACTCACATTGCGCATTGTTGAACGCCAAATGGACACAAAAGGCTATTATTGCAGGTGATTTAGTGATAATATAAAAGCTGAGTTTATGCAGAGTTTATTATGTTTTGATCTGTATCTTGTAGTTTTGCCTCATGTCAGCATTCCTTGGCCTCTGTGCAATATCCGTGTCCAAAAAAAAAAGCTCGAAGAGGAGTGGGATGGACAAACATGTCCCGCGTTTGTTTGTGGTGTCGAATTATGTAATTAATTTCCCGCAAAAAGGGCCACTGGTTGATCGGTGCGACTTATACACGTTTCTTTCTCCTAATATGTGTATTTTGGCTTGTGTGAGAGCGAGTTGTTGTACGGTAATATGGTAATCATGAAAGCTCATTTGGCATTTGTAGTCGACTTATCATTTTGATATCAGGTTGATAAAGCTAATATAGACACTTACAGCATGTGTTGCATTCATTGTAAGGCTTTACAGTTTTAGCGGCTCCTGACAGATTTTGGTTTTGTTTTTTGGTCCGATATGGCTCTTTGAACATTAAAGGTTGCCGACCCCTGGACCAGAGGGAGGAAGGGGGAAAAAGAAGGGTGCCCTGTGGCTACCCCATGTACGTGGGACACAGCCTTGGTATATAGATTGATAGATACTTATTTCTACATTTATTAGCGTGTTTACATATTTATTGTAAATATGTAAACACACTAAAGCATTTTAAGTCACACCCACACACACCCACCAGATCTAAGCGAGGCAACCTGTCTTGCCTGAGCTTTTTTATTTTTATTTTTTTTATTTACAAAGTGTCTAGCACAGTGGTAGTTTCCAGGAGGGTCTGGCCTCTCGCAGTTTCTTCTCTGGCTGAACTGACTGGCAAGCAAAGAAAGGTAGAGAAAAGAGAGCCTATGTCGCTTGTTATATGAAAATCTGGCAACCCAGCCAGCTGCACATTGTAGGAGCGGCCGATGCTCCTCCCACTGTTTCGCCGTTTCAACAGCCTTCTCTTGTGGTAGGAACATTCCTCTGGACCAGAAGATCCTTAGCTGTCCCTGGCCTACTACCCCCACACTGTCTCGCTTCCTTTTCCCTTTTCTTTCTGTTCTATTGTTGCAGTTTATTCCTTGTCGTGCTTTGCTCCTTCGACATGGTCGATTATCACGCCGCCAACAACCAGCACTCATCCGGGCCTCAGAATGCCTACATGGAGCAGGAGAACGACTGGGACCGTGACCTGCTTCTGGACCCTGCCTGGGAACGGCAACAGCGCAAGGTAAGCATGTGCTGGGGCCAATAGATCCATGTCTAGAGCTCTGGCCTGTAGCAGAGTGTGCAGGGGAATGCTTCGCTCTTTCCTCTGGACTTTTCCGCTCACCGCAGCCTTTTCTCCAACGCTCACTAGTTTCAGGAGCAAATCGTGTTCGCGTAAAATTCGGACTATCGCTAGCTGTGCTTTCACCTTCAAATACTTTCTGTTTAAATGCGTGTTTTTTTTCTCAGCGGATGTGGAGTAAAACAATGCTTCGACCCTTTGAAACGCGAGTTCTTATAAGAGAGACGAGCCGAGAGCGCTCTGGGCGGTATCTGGAATGCAGGCCCGTTTACACCGCTCCAGTTCCCCGCGTCTATTTGGTTTTAATACATTTTTAGTCAAAGCCACGTTGAACGCCTCAAGTGTTTGCTATTCTGTAGCCTAATCTCTACTTAAAAACCAGAGTCAAAAAGGTCTAGTGTTTTGTTTGTTGAATTTTTAGCGGTCGTTTTGACATTTTGCTGCACCAGTGTTGGGCAACTTACTGCAACATTTTAAAATATATTATATGTCCAGTTACAGGAATAAACATGTAACATACTTATATTACAATATTACAGTCTCTGATATGCACACTACTTCAAGACACACAACGTAAGACACTGTGTAAATTACTGATCCTGTTACTTTCTTTATTAAAATGCAATGTAACAAAACCTTTTCCTCATTACATTTTATTAAGCTACCTTACTCAAATCAACAATTGCCAGTTTAGGTGTATTTTGGTACAAGAGTGCGAGAGTACCTGACTTTTTCAGTTGTAAATTAGCAAGCGTTGTCTTTTCCACCAAAAGTATATTCTAAATGCACTTTATGAGTAGATCTTTCGTCTTATATGAATAACCCCAACGCCTAACCCTGTGTAACCCTACTTCAGTATCACTTTGCTACCTGTAAAGATATGTCTTTAAACTGTGATTTCAGCCAAAAATGAATGCATGTGGATATTCACCACACACACACACCCCCACACACGAAAAAAAAATGTTGCTTTTGTAATGAACTTCTCCCAACACTGACCTGTACATACTCTAGCTCACTGTTAAAAATATGAACATTGCTCATACCAACACAAATTGTATTAAGTCTCATAATTGTGTTTACTTGAGTGAAAATTTAGGTGAAAGGTGATGATTTCAACTTTTAGAGTGCATCTGACTGTAATTACATTAAGATTCAAAATGGCTACATTCATTCATACATCTGCATTCATACATGCATTTCTGCATTGGGCGCTACTGCCTTCTAAGTAATTTGGTCGTACTGTTTTTTTTTTTCCTATGATCGAGAAGCCCTAACTGAAATTTGACCATTTTCTGTGTATTCATTAGCCCTTTCATTGATTTAAGTAATTGCTTCTCTGTTTTGAATTATTGTTCTCTACAAATTAGTGTTGATGTAATAGCAGCCCTTTTGTGAAGTAATTTTCTAGTAGTAGCTTAGGAGCAAAAGGGCCTGTTGTACAGCACGACTAGGTTGCAGTCTTACATTTCTGGCATTCCTGCCGTTGGTTGGACTACGTGCCATGCATTGCACTTGGCATTTTTTACATGCTCCTGAGTTCTAACATTAAAAAGCTTGGGGAGGGCTGGGAACATTTTGGTGCTATCAGTATTTGGTTGTAAAAGGCAAAAATGGTTGTGTTTTGTCAGTGAGTCACTTTTATGAATCTAAGTAAGCAACTTATTTTTGTGGCACAGTGACTGAATAAGGGCACTAAGGTGTGTGCCTATTTGTACTTAGAACTCACCGGTCAAAGTTCCGTGAAAGGAAAGTTTTCTTGCCAATCATTAACAAATCTTGTGCAATGGGCTAACCACTTGTGGACACTTGCTGAAAAGGTGGGGCAGTGGAAAGTTGTTGTGGAGCAGACTATTTACTGAAATGAGCTACCTATTTTCTGGTGGCAGAAACCAGGACTCTCAGTGAATGCAATCCTCACACAGGTTTAAACATGTCTTACATGTTGTACCTCTGAGCGCTGTGGCAGATTGTCAACGACCGTTAGGCTCCATTGCTTTAATGAAGGAGAAGCTAAGGAACAGCAGTCTTCCTGTTGTATTGAGTTGCTGTGCTATCTACAGAGCTCTTAAAAAGTCTTAAATTTGAAATGGGAAATTTATGGTCTTAAAAAGTCTTAAATTTGTCAAAATTATATGTTTAAGTCTTAAATTTGAGGTGGCTTTTTTAAGACCTTGTATTTCGAGCAGATTTATCAAAGTAGAATGTGAAGAAGAACATTAAGAATGTGCGTGTTTATGTCAGAGAAGTTGCATTTGCTGTGATGCCCGTCATGTAAATGAGGGTCAGATGGAGCTGCAGCGCAGAACAGAGCTGCGTGCTTCAGAGCGCATGAGCTCACGGTTAGCTTAGCACGTATCGCCTCACAACTTCGGGACTAAACAAGACTGGCCAAAGGAAAAGCATGTTTCACTTAGCAAGCGAGTTTTAAAGGTAAGCTCACAGCGCTTTAATTTGGGCTGAAATCGTCTGACTTTACCATTGCTAGCGCTGCAGATGCTGTACGTTATGGGCCCTGTGCTTAACTGCGTGCATTCCGTAAATTATCTTTATCTTTAATTTGTGCGATAGTTCGTGTACATGTGGTGAAAATATCAACTTTTAAAGCGCCACGTGTACAAAAAAACTTGTCACTTATTTCCGCGTTACCTTCAAGTTGTTAGCCACTGTTTTCCATCCGCCTTGCGTAATGGCCTGCAGCACAGAATCTGCGAGGTGTCAGTCGGGGCTGGATGAGATTCGGGTCATGTAGGACAGGATTCGGGATTCGGGACACGTGTGAATTTCAGGACGTATGTTCACATAAAGCTGGTCACTGCAGATGGACGTAGTGAAGGAGAGACAAGTGCCGCACCTGTCAGTGATCATGTGACAGGAGCAGTACCTGTCAGTGATCATGTGACAGGAGCAGTATCTGTCTGTGATCATGTGATAGATGCAGCACCTGTCTGTGATCATTTGACAGGTGAACTGCATCATATCGGAACAAGCATCTATAAATGTTTCTTTTGGTCATAAATAATTGAAATGTAATTTTGTGAGCAAATAAATTGTGCCAAAACAAAAATCACAAATGAAAACAAAAAAACAATATAGCTTTATTAATTTTTATTTATTAGATTTTTTTTTTCTATGCAAGGTCCTAAAAAGTCTTAAAGTTTGTTCTAGAATATGTACAGGAACCCTGAGATTCTAGATCAGTGGTTCCCAAGCTGGGGGAACTGAGATTGCAGTAGGACCCTTGAGTTTTGTTTGATCAGAAGGTGAAATTGTAAAAGTAGTAATTGTGTAATTTTATTTGTAAAAAGCCTAAATATATTGATAAAAGAACAAAAGACAACAATAACATTTTTCTTTTAAGTAGGGAGACCTGACAAGTCTCCGGTTCAAGCATAAAGGTTGAGAATCACAGTCTAGATCAGTCTTTCTCAACTTGAGGTTGGGTTGATTCTCAAAATAATATTGAACTAGGGCTGCACAATATATCGATATTGAATCGATATTGACAACTGCGATTAGCTAATCACAAAAGCCTCGATTTTCCTCCTTTTCTTACGCAGTACTTTTTAAACAATTTTTGTCGGACACGGCGCACTAAAGCAAACACAGAGCAGCACCACAGTGACAGGCATTTGAACTGCACAACACGACTAAACAAAAGCCTGTAAACAGTGTTTTCATGACCGTTCTAGTGCGTATTAATAAAACCACTCATAAATAAGGAGTCACGCTGCTAGCATTGGCCATACCTTACCTTAGCTTGGACAAGTAAAACATCGATGCAGATCCAGTCTGTTTTCTTCACAAACATAAAATCCAAGTGAATAAAAGCAGCATGACTGATATTAGTCATAAACATAAACATTGTTTTGAGAGTTTTAGCGATCTTTTTTTTCATTCTGAGACATCAGAGCTGTGCAGGGGTAGTTGGCGCCATCTGCATGCGTAATTTTACTTACTACTACTACTACTGCCTAGGGCTGTAGTTCTTTAGTCGTTTAGTCGATTAATCGGTCGATGGAGTCTTGGTCGACCAAAATTTTATTAGTCAACTAATTATTTTATTTAGATTATAAGAAATTTGTATTCAACAGTAACAGAATCATTGATCTGAACTACCTTTTTAAATAAACTCACTGTTTCCTATAGTTTTTGCATGAACTATATACGTAATATTATGAGTCTTTTTGAGCAAAGTTTCTTGCAGAGTTGTCACAATACTCAAATTTCCAACCTGATTTTGATACAAAGGAATAAACTTGATTCTCGATATCACAATGAGAATTAGAATGTCCTTTCAAGAAAGTCAGATTTTTATACAATGGACATTTTCAACACAAAATCCAACTATATGATAAACATTTTAGTTTCAAACCAGTTTTGATGAAACTCAAGATTATTTTAAAACTTTTCAGAAAATGTGATTTCTTCTTTGCAGAAAATATTTTGTTCATATTTTTGTCTTGTTAATGTTATCAGTATTTGTTCTAATGAGTATCTTATTTTGACACCAGTTTTAACATTGATTTGCAATATTTTGGACAACTCTACTTTTAGCTTCAGAGCCTTTTTTAGTCGACTAATCAGTCGATGGGACATGTTTTTAGTTGACCAAGAATTTCTTTTGTCTAATACAGCCCTACTACTGTCTTAAAGCAATAATTTTACAAAAGATTCAACAATAGTCACGGTTACTTCTTATGCAGGCCAACTGAAGTAAGGTTATATTAATGCCTAAAATGTATTAAACTTTTCAAAGGACAGTTTATTTTTCATATTTTACTTAAAATGTTTAAAACTTTGCTGCAAAATGCAGGGTTTCCGCTACATGTAATTGATCGTGGCGCACCGCCACGGCTTAATAAAAGCCGCCACACTTTCAGCATGACTTTTTTTTTTCTTTATTTTTTTGGGCAGTCTGCGTGCGCGGACCGGGACTGCTTGTGGGTACGGGCGGAGGTGCTGTGGGTCGAAAGGAAGTGAGCACTCGCACCCCTCGGTGCTGTGACAGCCCCCGGCCCGCGGCACCTTTGCCCATACGCGTACTGGCAAATCGAGAGAACAAGTTTGTCTTTGTGGGCCAGAACAGGCTTTATGTTTTTGTGTGAGCGCGTGCTTCGTGTGTGTTTGAGTGCGCACTGCTGTGGAGCAGAGCAGAGGTCAGGAGGAGGAAAGGTCCGGACTAGGGCTGAGCGATTAATCGCATTTGCGATTAGGGTGTCACGATATCAAATTTTAGAATCACGATTATAGCAAAAGGAAAAATCACGATTTTGCGATTATTCACGATTATCGGCATAAAGAAAAAATAAATACATTATATACATATATTTATTTTTTAAATCTAATTTATTGGCATTTGATTTGCTGACAGTGACAATACACTGATTGTATTACATAAATATGATGTAGGTTTGATTAAAAACAATAAATGCAATTATTTAATTATCCTTTGAAAAAAAATAATTTTATGTTTTAAACAAATTATCATTCAAGCATTAAAAAAAACATTGTCCCTTTAATGATTGCTTTAATATTCTCCTTATACTTACAAGGAGAGATCGATTACTAATAATATTATTATGTGTGATATCTGTCACGTGACTCACGAAGGCGACGTCATCCACACGTTTTGTTTTCCCAGCGTGTCATCACGTGACCGCCTGGACGCGTCTCTGCTTTGTTTATTTCAGTGATTTATGTCATGAAGCTAAATCGCGTTCTTTGGTGAGCTGCGTATTCTCTCCTTCGTTTAAAGGATTTACTTTGTTTCTTTACCTTAACTTGGACGAAAAGCGAGGGACGATTGTATCGAAGATGCTAGACCATGTTGGATGTGTTAGCGCTTTTAGCGGCTACTTTTCAATGGCACGTCTTGCATATTGGACACTCTTCAGCCGCACAAAGCCCTGGTCATCTTAAAAACAACCCTCGACTTGATATTTTGGATGGATACAACTCCTGAAGCGCTAACTTCAGCAGCCTTTCATTTAGCGGTGAGTTGACGACACACACGCTGTTCTCCGCCTCACGCTGCCCATGCACGGCACGGCAGTCACGTCACAGAAGACGTAAGGCGTGTTTGCGATATACCGTGAGTTGTAAAAATTCCACGAATAACCTACCGTGGGGGAAAATATTCACGATTATTGAAAAACCGGTTAATCTTGACATCCCTATTTGCGATTAGATTGCGATATGACCGTGTGCTTGTGCTTCACTTTTCTCTCAGTAATTCGTGTGCGCATGAGATCGATGACATGTAATGGCAATACCAGGCTCACCGGTGTAAAACTGTGCTCTTGTCAAACTACAGCAAAAGATTTAATAGTAACATAATAGTTGTTTCGGGTGCATTTCTATTGCTTCTCGTTGCCTTTTAACGCGTATGTGCGTGTGCCTCTGACTTCGAAATCCCGCCGCGCTACGAGCCCGCCCCGCGCTGTAACAGCTTCCTGTTCCGGTCCGCGGTGACGGGCTTCCAAACGAATTATAAACTATTTCGTTCCAAACACGGAGCTCTATGGTTCTCTGCGTTGACAGGGACAGGTAGTTGTCCCACCTCCTGTCCTGTCAGTGGAGCGGGGGATGAGCGAGCGAGTGGCAGAGACGGAGAGGAGGAGAAGGAGAAGCAGCCGCAGCTGAGAACCGCGCGTAATGTTAAAGGGGAACACACTCAGTTTGGATATGAAAACATTTTATACTGAGTAGCTCTGGAATTAAGTTACAGATATCACGTATTTGAACTTAAATAAAAATAAACAGTGAATGAATTTGCATAAGTTCACTATAAGCTGATTGATGTCTGTAAAAAGCAGAGCTGGTTATAGTTTTATCCACCTTCACAATAAATAAAATAATGAATCATGTTGATCTAATTTAGTTAAAAATTATTTTACACGTACATTTCTAGCAACGTAACGATTATTATAACAAACTGTTGATTTTGTGTTACTTTTGCTCTTGCTTTATGCTGTGGGAGAAAATCGCAAAAAAAATCGCAATATTTCCTGGAAAAAATCGCAATTATGATTTTTGGCTAAATCGCCCAGCCTTAGTCCGGACTATGACCATGTCGTGACAAAAATTAAGAAGTTTTCTACCCAAAGAGAATGTATGAGAGGTGGAGTAGGTTAAAAGATAAAATAATAACAAAGAAAATTAAAAAAATGAAGAGAGGTGTCTTGAGCGGGACTCGAACGTGGGTGCAGAAAAGGCAAAAGATTGAGCGCGCCGTTCTTAAACCATTCAAGGCAAATTTACCCCCCCCCCCCCTCTCCGCCGTCTGCCGCCACACTCTCAAAAAATCCTAGCGGAAACCCTGAAATGGTATGCTTAACAGAAAAAATATACATTTATATGTAAATATCGAATCGAAATCGCAATATCAAACAGAGAAATCACAATTGATTTTTTGTCAATATCGTGCAGCCCTATATTGAACTTTTAATATTAACTGGACAGCACTAGGTCTGGTTTTGAGTTCAATTCTTCATGTGCCTCTGTGTTGCTACTGACAACTAAAAACATGTCCAATGTGCCCCCCCCCCTCCCCTCCCCAGGACTACAGATGTAAATTAGCTGTAAGCTAGAATCTGGTACATAGCCAATGGCATCTCTGCCATTGGGCTTAATGTAATTGTACATTGTCCTTAATAAACATTACCCATACTGCATCAGTGTGAATGAGGTCAGTCTGTGGCTCTGCTCAGGTGGATCTAAAGCCCTAGCTGCTGTCGACAGAGGCCTTCAGCTCCTCTGCATAGTTTGGTTTAGTGTCTCTCATTTTTTGGACATATTCCATAAAGTTCAGCTCAGGTGAGTTTTTAGAGTCATCAAACACTTCAAGTTTTTTCAAGAGTTTTTTCTACTGACAAAGTATAGGATCTACAGGACAGCATGCTTCTTTCTGTTGACAGGATTTGTAAAGAGGCTGTATTCACATTCAGCACTTGGCTTGGGTCATGTTCACACAGGCAAAAGGACCAAAAGCTGGTCCATTGACCAGCCTGTTAGCCTGTAAACTCACCTGAGCTGGTGGTCTAAAGTCTTGTTCAGAAGAAGATGATAGACACCAAACCCAACTCTGCAGATGAGCTGAAGGCCACTAGCAAAGTAGGGCTGGGCCATTAATCAAAAACCAGAGAGATTGAAACTGAATGTCACTTATTTGATGGTAGGTTTTGAATCGAAAGATTGAAAACCCGGTTTTTGTCAGGAAAAATGTGTGGTTTGGAACAAAAGTGAAACTTTGAGACAGAATACTGATATTTAGTTTTAAAAAATAAATCTTATGAATGGGACATATTTAAAGTATTTGTTTTGTTTACGTTCATGATTAGAATTTTTCATTTGTTTTTCGAAAAGGTTAAACAAAAGTGAATCAAAAATCGAGATGGATCAAGTGATCAACAAGAGAAAAAAAAATTAGATTTTTTTTTTTTTTTTTTCTCAGATTGCTCAGCTCTATATCAAAGTAGCAGGGCTTCAGGTCCACCAGCGCAGTTCCATAGACTGATCCCTTTCAGACTAGGGATGTTCACTTCTTCATAAGTGCTCTTTATTTCTTTATATGGAAAATAGGAGGTTTCATTACAATTGTAGTACTTGTGTTTTTTTCTGTCATTATTTATTTCTGTTACTGTTATTATTTTCTTCATAATCGAGCAGCCCTAGTTTTTACTGAAAGTAAGGGCTCATCATTAATGCCACATACATGTATATTTGTCAGTTTACTACAGATACGTCATCAGGACTGTCACTACTTGTATTCAGACACAAGTTGGAAGTTGTATTACAACGTGCATTACAGTACTTGGTCCCAAGTTTTTTATTTTTATTTTTTTATGTAATGCAGTGCTTACCAAATGAAATTACTTTACCTGATATTATTTAACCACTGCTTCTGTTATTCACTCTCACATCATGCTTGGTACATAAACAGTCTTACATACTGAAGACATACCTGATGATTTATTCAGTAGCTTTTTTTACTGTCCATATTCTCTGTTTATGATCATAGTCATATATTGTACATAATTCTAAAGTAAACTAATGTAGGGCTCACACGGGTGCTTAAAAAGTCTTAAATTTGAAAAAGAGAATTTAAGGCAGATTTATTTAAGGTAAATGAAGAATGGTCATGTTTATGTCGGAGATTGCATTTGTTGTGATGCCTGTCGTGTAAATAAGCGTCAGAGTGACAGTGCAGAACAGAAGTGCTTCAGCGCACGAGTTCAGTGTTAGCTTAGCATGAATAGCCTCACAATTTGGGGACTAAACAAGAACTATTCAACTTGGTCAAACGAGAGGCACGTTTCACTTAGGGCAGTGAGTTCACCTTAAAACTCTCTAACTCAAATTCAACACTTCAGTCTAAAATCGTCTGACATTGTCAATTGCATGTGCTACAGATGATGCTTAATGAGCCGTGCACTTCATCGCGGGTGTTTTGTTAAATTTTCTTGATTTATTAAAGATTGCCGATAAATCGTGCACATGTTGTGAAAGCATCAGCTTTTGAATCGCCACGTGTGCAAAGAACTCTGCTTGTTTTCACGTTAACGCTACTTCAAGTTTAGCCATTGTGTCACAAAGTTTTGTGAACTTTATAAACATAAATGAACTGAAACAAACTGGAGCGGAGCTGTGGAAGCACCAGAGATCAACTGTGTGTGCTTTTGTAAAGAGGAACATAAAGCTGGTCACTGCAGATGAGCCCAGTGAAGGAGAGACAGGTGCAGCACCTGTCAATGATCATGTGACGGGTACAGCGCCCATCAGTGATCATGTGACAGGTGCAGCAGCCCGTCAGTGATCATGTGACAGGTGCAGCACCCGTCAGTGATCATGTGACAGGTGCAGCGCCTCAGTGATCATATGACAGGTGCAGCGCCTGTCAGTGATAATGTGACAGGTGCAGTGCCCGTCAGTGATCATGTGACAGGTGCAGCGACTGTCAGTGATAATGTGACAGGTGCAGTGCCCGTCAGTGATCATGTGACAGGTGCAAAAAATGACTTGCTTTAAGGTTTATTGTAACCGTAGGGAAATTTGTCCTCTGCATTTCTGGGTATTACCCATGATTCATTGCAAATCTTGTTTCTGGTTGGTCAGTAGCTTCCTATCTTCAATGTATGGGCCATTTCACACTGTGGCAACCCAAGTTCATTTGTGATTGTAATGCCTTTTTAAAACCACTAGTTGTGTATCTTACATACTGTTCTTTTAAGACATTTTATTTTTCCAAATAATCTTAATTTATTGTTGGAATGTGGAGTGGGCAGGAGAGCATGTAAAGATGGTTAAACAGAGGTGAAAGGGGGAAAGTAGCCCAATTCTCATATTGCAATTGCAAAGCCTGTAGCCACATGCACGCGGATTTTTGCGGGCTACAAGACGTGTCCGGGGTCTGTGGGGTTTGTGGATTTGTTGTTCAGGGATTGTAGAGAGCCACTAATGGATTTAACACATTGATGTCCGGCGACTTGAAGAAAAGATGGTGGAACGTGGGCTCGTGCGTGTGACAAGCGTGTTTCTATAAGCGCGGGTCAGATTGTGTCCAGTGAACATTTGATATATAGACTAAATACTGCTGCAGCGGAACTCATTCAGCTTGAAGTACGTGTTAAAGTGTGCATATGTAAAAGCGTGCACAAGAGCACACATCATTCAACCACATAGGCAGTGTTGGGAGTAACGGCAATTAAGTATAACGGCGTTATTTTTATGAGTATCGTGTAATCTAATTAATTACTTTCCCGTCAGTGGTAACGCCGTTATAGTTACTGTCAATGTAACGTGACTCGATATGTGACTGTGATCAGAGCCGCTGTCGTCTCCTTCAGAGAAGTCATGAGAGCAGCTGACGCGTTTGTTTGGGAAAGAGAGAGACGGAGACAAGGCGCTGATTGGCTTAGGGGCAATTTATACGACAACGAGTTTTCACGAATTCGTGACGTTTCCATGTCAAATTGGCTTCTCTTTTACACGACAACGAGCACCGTGTTCATTGAATCGGCGTTCCACTGGATACGATTCAAGAGGTAGTTTCACCGA
This sequence comes from Mugilogobius chulae, assembly GCA_038363315.1. Lineage (NCBI taxonomy): Eukaryota > Metazoa > Chordata > Actinopteri > Gobiiformes > Gobiidae > Mugilogobius > Mugilogobius chulae. The sequence goes on along the minus strand of CM076396.1, from coordinate 38,740,294 downwards.
GAACTTTCAGTGGAGACACCGCGGTGTAAACAGGAAAACACGGTTGTCAATGAAGACGGTCACGTCACTGACGTGCAGTAGCCGCTACTTTAACACAGTAGAAGAAGACTGCCCAGTCACCAAAAATGTCTCTTAAACCAAAGCACCTTTCATTCTCATAAAGTAAAGCCAATGCGTCCAGCTTTCTTACCTGCGTGCAGAGGAGGAGACACAAAACTAATCCAAGGCCTCTCCGGGTGTTGATTCAATGAGTCCATTCAAATCCGTGTGTTCAGAAAAAATAAATAAATAAAGTTTGCGAGCCGTCAGTCGTCTTCCCCTTGTTTGTGTCCAGCTCTCGGCGATCTGTGTCTTCCTCGCGCACTGGTCCTCGAACCTCCGTGTTTGTTTCAAGCAATCTCCCTTTTTGCTGCGCGCTGATCCTTGTTGCTTCGTTTGTCATTTTATTTATATGAAGAACTTGTAAACCTGTCAATGCTCGTGTTATCATAGGCTGCGTGGGTTCACGATAAGGTCATCTGGAGTCCTAGCACAATACCGCCACCTCCTGACGCGGCATAAGAACTACACCATTTTGGGTCTATCTACGTTTCAATGTAAAGGAAGATTACCTCCCACGACACCATATAAACTGTGAGCACAAAACGTTACGACTGTGACGGTTTTCTTGGGAACGTTGTCTTGTAAACTAGGCCTTAAAGATGCAACAGTAACCAATCAGAAGCAGAGCTGGGCGGGTGCAGTGACTTTCCCGGCATCGTCGATTGGTTGAGCGCGACACGTCTTCCGTGCTCCTTTTCCAAAACACGTCAAGGAAATCTTCTCAAACAAGTTCATTTTATGGTTTTATCCCGTTATTTGCCGTTTTATTACTCGGAAGTTAGAACAGACGACTGCGCAAATGCCACGAGCGTTTGGAGTTTACAAATCTGCTCACGTGTTCAGAGTTTACATCGCGTGTTTGGAGCTACAGGTCACAGCCACAGTAAGTGATTCTACAGCCGTCGGCGTCTCTTTTCTCTCAAAATGACCACAGTTTTTTTGTCTATTTGTCGGGGTTCTCCTCTGTTTTAAGCGTGCAGATGTTTATTATCTTCTATTGTCCGCGTGTGTTTGGTTCTTGTAGTGTTTAGCTCAGAGGTTTGGCCTGTGTTGTTGTGACTGTGCTGGAGGAGAAGAGTGTGAACTAACACTGCTGGTTGAGTTTGGTTGTTTGTAGGCTCAGCTAACGATTATTTTTTCATTATCTATCGATTATTTTTTCGATTATCATTAGTCTATCGACTATTTTTCGATTAATCGGTTAGTAAAATTATTACTTTTATGGCTTTTTACGCCTTAATTTGACATAGTATAATTAATTTGAGTTGATTTTTATTAGTTAAGTGTAAAACTAAATATATTTTGACTTAGGAACATTGCTAATTATGTTCTCAAGTCATAAATGTCATAATACTGCTCAAAAATATAGGCTATTTAAATATTGAATAAAATACACAAAAAGTATTAAATGCAAACTTGAATCAATGTTAAAAGATTGATGTTACTAAGAAGTGCATTAAATTAAGGCTTTTGTTTTAGGTTTTATAACAGAGTTTATACAGCTCAGTGCAACAGGCTGTAATAGAGAATAGCCCCATCGTCACATATACAGCTCCTGTCTGATCATGTGTTTGATGAACAGCTAATAGAAGGCCGTGTGTGTATTAACGAGTGCGTGTACAGTCCATTGCACCATGCGCCGTGGGCATCCACGGAGATGTGACGAGCGCGTTACGCGTCTAGCCTTCAGTCCCACCGTGGCACCGAGTGCCTGTACAATCTGTGCAATGAAGCATGGACAGTCCGGGTTGAGGGCGGCACAAACGAAACGTGCTTCGCAGAGAAAATAAAGCTGCTGATGCCGAGCCCGCCCGTCACAGCGGCTTTAAACCGATTGCGCGTCTAGTTTCACTTTCAATTCAGCTGCAGATCACATCTGATCGCTCTACTGGCTGAAACTTTCTCTTGATGTTTATAGAGTGTGTTTCTCCCGTTACTGACGCGCTTTGTGTGAAATACATCACAATGTTCATAGCGCCGGATAATTAAGTGGGCTTATTGAGGCACGGTCGCGCCTCCATGCGTCGACGTATTTCTAATCGACGTAGTCGATTACGTCGATAATCGTTGAGTCTGTTTTTGCAGTAAATTTGGCTTCGAAGTCAATTTTTATTATTATTGTTTAAGCTATTTCTGGGGTTTGTGTGTAATTTAATAGTTACTTTTCCTGCTAACTAGTTACTTTCATCACTCAGTAACACAGTTACTAACTCAGTTACTTTTTGGGAAAAGTAACTAGTAACTATAACTAATTACTGTTTTGAAGGAACTTGCCCAACACCTAAAAACCTGAAAACCTATATAAAAAGCATAACAAAAAATATAGCCTTGTTTTTTTTTTTTTTTCTTATTTTAAATAAAGTATATTTGCCTATTTAAAATGTTCATCGAACATTCTCTCCCATCATGTCTCTACTGCCTCTAGAACTTCTCTGCGGTAGTGTTGGCTTACTCCACATGAGCTTTTTCTGGAGGTAGCCGGAGCTTGTCGTGAAGTGCAATAGTAGTGAGGTGCCATTGAAAGACATTAAATATTTACTGTCTGTGCACAGGCACTCGGCCCACTTACAGGAGCTCAAGATAGAGTCCCGCAGTTCTCCAGCCATCTGTCACTCCAAAAATACTATTAAATAATGTGGGTCAGGGAAGTCCAGTTGTACCAGTGTGCAATCTGCTCTAATCCAATCAAAACTTGCCTCCAGCAGATTATGCGTCTGCATTACTCTCAATAAAGCCCGACACTTTCACTAAGCCACTGCTCGCTCTGGGTCATGTGGTCTACTGTGCTCTGATTGGCTGTCAACAGATAAGAGAGGAAGCTTCACCATTTGTTTTGTATTCTGGAGTGTTATGTGCACTGCAGAACATTTTTTATAATGCAGTTATCTTGGCTCACTATACTATTATCAATACTGCTTATTCATCCAGCCTCTTATGACTTTTCTGTACAGTTCACTTCTCTGTACTTTTAAAATAATGTAGCATGTTTTTTTTAAATGTCTATATTTATTTATTTTTTGTAAAAGACGCCCACACAAATGCAATGTAGCATGTGTACATGGCTGTACACAATCAAAGCACAGCTGACCGTGCATGTGCACAGGACGGATTTTTCAGAACGCACGTTAAGAACACCAATAGTGCTGGAGCTTATTGATACAGTGGACCCTTAAGGCACCACACTGAGGCTCTTTTTAAATCAGGGCTAAGTATCCACCACTATGGCTCACAGTTGACAATACAAGTAAAATCCAAAGCAAACAGTGAGTTTTTTTTCTTCTATTTTCACAAACAATTTGTGTCTTATACAATAATGCTCTTTTAATTTTGTGGATGGGTTATAATACTAAATACATTTTTAATATACCAACAAGCGTTGCTCCCTACGCTCTGTCACTTTGTCAGACTGTGTTACACTGCCTCCTTTCTCTTTAATTACAATTTTAAGCCACAACGTAGCGTAAATGTTTAACTTGTTTATGGCACTACTCTTTAAGTTGAGCGCACATGCATAACATCATCGCGCTCAGTACACAAGAATCAAGAGCACATAATCTGAAAGTGAGTGGTGAACGTGTAAAAGTGAGCACAAACTGTCTGACAGCGCGGTATTTCATTTCACCCCGCTGTCTGCATCTTATGCCTTGTTTCCTTTGCTTGCTTTGCTTCTAACTGAGCGCATTGTTTATTTTTTATAGATTGCTTGCAACATACAAGCATTTTTGCTGTTACGCAAAGTGCTTGCCCACTTTTGTGTGAAAATAATCTATGCAAGTCTTGGCGGTAGATACAACTGTTGCAATTCTTCCCTTTTGGCCAAATACGCACTAGCTTCTCTCTGCCTCGGGTGAATGGCTCCACACACTGGCCATCTTTCGAAGTTACTCATTTATTTTTTGTTAGTTTAGTGACAAGTTTAAATATTTGACCAGGCTGTTTGATCTTGGATTATTATAATGTCCATTATTGTAAGCAATAACTAGCCTGTTAACTGTAGCTTGAGCCCACAAGCATATATGCTAGTTGTATACTTTTTGTAGACCATAAATGTCAACATTGCTTTAATTTTAGGCAAGGCAAATGTATTTGTATGGCACAATTCATACACAGGCAGGAAAAGATGCATCAAATTACGATGCAAAAATTATTAATAATCATCATAAAATTTACTTTAAAAGAAGTAAAGAAAGAAAGAATGCAGACAAAGCATTTCAGTCATATGCACAGATAAAAGAAATGTTTGTGCGAGATTTAAACATTGTCACAGTGGAGGCCTGTCTTTCATCTTCAGGAAGACTGTTCCAGATCTTAGCAGCATAAAACTGAAATGCTGATTCCCCATGACTGATGACTCTGGGCACCAGCAGAAGGCCGAACCCTGAGGTCCTCAGAGTCTGAGAAGGTTCGTAAGGCACTAACATGACAGAGATGTACTTTGGTGCTAGGCCACAAGAGACTTAACACAAGCAGAGATGATTTAAAGTCTATTCTCTGAGCCACAGAAGCCAGTGCAAAAACCTAAGGACAGGACTAATGTGATGGTACTTCCTGGTTCTGGTCAGGACTCGAGCAGCAGGATGTACTGCAGCTGTTTTACAGCTCATTTGGATAGGCTTGTAAGCAGCCCATTACAATAATCTAACCTACTGGAGACAAATGCATGGATAAGTCTCTCCAAGTCGGGCTTTGACACTAGGATTTGATTCTTGATTTTCGCGATGTTTTTTAGATGGTAAAAAGCTGCTGATGTTACTAACTTTATGTGGCTGTTAAGGTTTAAGTCTGAGTCCATTATTGCCCCCAAATTTCTAACTTGATTTGAAGGTTTCAGAGAGAGAGTGTGAATGTGACTGCTGACACTTTCTTTTGTTACTGTGGGCCAAAGATGATAACTTCAGTCTTGCCTGAATTTAGCTGGAGAAAGTTGTTTTGCATCCACTCACTGATCTGTTGGATGCAGTGACAGAGTGAATCCACTGGCCATACTCACCTGCTGTTAGTGACACATAGATTTGAGTGTCGTCTGCATAGTTATGGTAGCTCACATTATTACTACGTATTAACTGACCTAATGGCAGCATGTTAAGATTGAACAGAAGGGGTCCCAAGATTGACTCCCGGGGAACACCACAGATCAAGGCCATGCGTTTCCACACAATTTCCAATTTCAACAAAATACTTCTGTCTTCTAGATACAGGGTGTCCGCGGGGTCTTAAAAAGTCTTAAAAGTTGATAAATGAAATTTGCCAAAATTAAGGCCCTTAAAAAGTATTAAAAAGTCTTAATTCCAATTTGGGAGTTAATTTTTTGCAAAGCAATGTATCAAATAGATCTTGATAATTCGTCTTTGTTTGATAAAATGTTCAGAGCGTGAAATAGGCAAAATAAATAACCTCGGTGCTGCAGTGAGACTCCGCTCTGAGCGCGCAGTGATACGCGAGTGACAGCTGTAGGTCAGAGGAGGCACAGGACTCGAGAGCGAGGAGGAGCGTGGGCCTATATTTTGGACAGGTGAGAGACCCAGAGCGCCCAAGGAATACACCGTGCGTCTTTACGTTACGGGATGTAGCGAGTATCTCAAGATGCTGGAAATAAACTGCAAAACTTTAACTTCAACAACCAAAGCGCGAGCGAGACAGGCATCAGCAGCGAATAAAGAAATCCTCCGCAGCAGCATTCAAGCAGTTTTATGGAAAGTATTGTATTGTATTGTTCGCAAACGTGAAGAGTGGAATATTGTACAAAGTTTTATGCAGAATAAACACGCAGGCTACGTGTTCGTGCATTCTACCTCTGCTCCATCAGGTAACGTATGTGTAAACGGGCTCTACTTTGTCGTTTGCTTTGTGGAGCTGCATGTTTAGCGCTAGGATGGCCTGAAATGTCTGGTGTATGCATTGCAACTCAGAATATGTGAAATTTTCATAAATGGCAAAGCCTGGTGAAAGTTTAGCGAAACATGTCCTCAACAAACTCTTTGGCTCTGGTACATGCGAGTAGCGCAGAGACGATGAGAAAGAGAAGCATCCTGCAGCTTCTATGGCAGATCCCAGACACGATCTTTGTGTTTACTTGAATGTGCGTAGACCAGTGTGGAACATGCGCTGGTTAGTTTTGCGTTATTGTCTGCTGCTGTAGCAAATGGACTCGTTGGATACGTTTCCACGCTGCGCGCTTGAAACCCACCGTCTCACGATGTATTTAAAGGATCACTTTCACAAAACATAAACGACAAATGTGGTAGCTAAATATTCACAATACAGCTGTTTCAAAAGTGCTAGGTAGTAAAACACTGTCTTCTCAGCTTTGATAGATAGACTTCTAAATTAACCCAACAAAGATTTAGATAAAGTTTAGATCAAATGAGCTGATAATATTAGATCTATTTTTAAATTAAAAAGCCTATTCAGTTTCTTTCGATGTTTGTATTTATACTTCTTCTCCTCCTTATTCACCATTCATAGCTTGTGATGGGCAGTAAGGTTATTAAAGGAGCACAGTGTAACTTCTTTAGTGAGGAGTATAACTGTATCTGCTTGGAGTCTGGCAGTTGATGTCACCAGGCCAGATCACAAGTCATATCTGTGGAAAAGTGAGCCTGCTCATACTTAGAATTTATGGTTTTATTTAGCTGGTTTTGAGCAACAAAATGACTTTGAATCAGTCTTTCGGGGAATTGGGGTTATATAGAGGAATGCACTATAAAAATAAACACAATTAAGCCTAATTGAAATGGTTTTGTAACTTAAAATTATTATAAAAGTATATAATTTTTGCAGTGGGGGTCGCGAGTTGTTTGTACGGTTCTTTGGTGGGTTCTCTGGCTTAAATGTTTGGAACCCTGCTTTAATAAATAGACAAGATAATACCAAACAAACAAAGAGACAAGCAGGTCAATCTGAATTACAAATAATATTTGTCTTTAATCTGACTAAATGCACTAAAGGAGGAAATAAAACCTGTCTAGTCCATAATACTGATTTTGTTTGATGTACAAGTTTGTTTTTTTAGGGATAATATACATTGTTTTAAGCAAAATGTGCCTAAAAATATAAGGTGCTTCTTGATCAAGCTGTAGAAAAAGTTTTCCACTAAGGACTGTTAACTATTGTTTCTAGTTTGTCTATCATGACTCAAAAGAATAGCCATTTTAAATTATTTACCATACAAAAATTACTTGTGACGGTTGCGAGGAAGTCTTAATTTTTGTTTTTATAGGTATTAAAAAGTCTTAAAAAGGTCTTAAATTTCTCTTCAAGATCCCTGCATATACCCTGTAAATAGGACTTAAATCACTTCAGGGCAGAGCCAGAGATGCCCACCCTGTCCTATACTCTAGTCTGTGTAAAAGGATGTCATGATTGACAGTGTCAAAAGCAGCACTCAGATCCAACAGAATTAGGACAGAGGCTTTGCCAGCGTCAGTGTTCAGGTGAATGTCATTAGTTACCTTGATAAGAGCAGTTTCTTTGCTATGGTGGGGTCTGAAACCTGACTGGAAAAGATCAAATGTGTTGTTTATTAGGAGAAGTCAGTAAGTTGTTGTAAACAACTTTTTCAAGAACTTCTCCTAAAAATGGCAAATTTGAAATGGGTCGATAATTGTTCAATAGTGTCATCAAGACTGCTCTTCTTCAGGTGAGGCTCAATGACTGCAGTTTTAAGGCACTTTGAAACATTCCAGATTGAACCGACATGTTCGCTATGTGAATTACTGGTGGTAACAAACTACTCAGCACGGATTTTAGAATCTAGTGTGTAAAACATCAAGGCAGTATGTAGATGAGCTTAGACAGTTGATGATCTCTTGGACAGTTGTGTCTGTTACAGGTGCAAAGTCAGTCAGTTATATGTAGGGGTGGGAATCTCTGGGTGACTCACGATTTGATTCGATTTCGATTCAGAGGCTCACGAGCCGATGTGGGTCCGATGCATCTTTGCATCTTTAGATTTTTCAATGTACTGTTCAATAAAAAAGCACCAATGTAACAATAGGTTGGTTTCAGGTGACACATTCTCCAGGCCAACAGGCCAATGTAATTTCAATGAGGTGGAGAGCAGGTAAAATGAAGATCATTTAAATGCAGATTATTTTAGTGATACAAAAGTTAAATGTGCTATATAAAGATTACGGTCTTACACTTTTAATTAAATGGGTCTAGTCATCCCAGAAACCACCACTTTTTAAACTTACTAAATATATTTTTGTATTTATTTCATAGCAAAGTACAATGTTTTTAAGGACAAAACTCACTCTTGCCCTCCACCTGGGTTATAATTGCCAAGATTTCTAGAATGTGAAACCCACCTATTACAGCGGCCCACACGCGCACATAAGTGACAGCGCACTAGAAGTTTGTCAGGCAGGTTCTCCTGATTGTCCCCGTGAACTCGGTGTTATTTGTTACCATGATCAGAAACGGGCGGTCAGGCCGTCCGGGCGCCGACCGGATTCAACTCTCTCAAAATTACGAGACATCGAGGGACATACCGCTTGAAATCCCATCCATACGCATCATTGCTTCGACAGGGAGAGCCACAAGACCGTTGCCTGCGAGATGCGACTGCGCAGACCTGCAAGGAGGTGCTCTTTGCGCCAAAGTATAAGTCTACATACCAAAGACACAGGTGAAGCGAGGTCCTGCGTCATATTTGTCATATAAATATCACAAAAACAGCCTTCTACGTTAGAACTTTACAACATATTAGTAATTGAGTCGCATACTTACCAATATTTGTGTAGATTAGACCAGAATTATCCGAAAACAGACGACCAGGCAGAATTCCAACGGCTGAATGACGTCGCACGTGACATTGACGTACGGAAAGACTGTACGTGCCGTGCGTCAAATGTTTTCTTTGGATCATATCAAAACTGTTAATTGTATGCACATGATAGTGTTATCTGGTTTAAAACTTTATACTTTTACTTATATAAAACTAAACATTCTTACCTAAATATGAGAAATAACAATTCTACATAAATACAATGTAAAAGTGTCATCTAATTTGAACAACCTCACTGTTTTATTTCTTAGAGTGTGATTATTTAGCCATTCAAACTTTGCATTAGATCAAACATGAAGCCGTGAGATAGGAATCAGTTGTCACAATATTTTCACATTATATAGGGATAGATGGCCCAAGTCTCGACCATAACATCAGCAGCAAAATCTACCAGGTGCTTCAGCCCCCTGCTTTGTATTCCTTTAGCCAAAACTGTGTGACATCACAAGTCCAGAATTATCAAATGCACGGATGATACCACTGTGATTACAGTGAGTACAGAGCAACGATGGCATCACTCAGAATCTGGTGTAAGTAATTTTGTGAATCAAACCTGGAAAAAAAAAAAAACAGCAAAAATATTCGTTTTTTTGTTTGTTTTTTTGTCTTTGCGTTTTTATGACGTCAAAGTGTCACTAAGAGGCAAGCCCAAATAATCGCAACCCGCAACCATCAAAATTCACAAGCGACTTTCCAAAATAAGAAGCCCAAAGTCGCTATAAAAAAGCGAACTTGGCAACTTTGGTAGGGGGGTCACCATTGTCACCTTGTCAGACTTTAAAGTGTGGCTCCTTATAAGGTAAGAAGCTTGAGATTAGGGGTAGTGTTGTGACTTGTTGCCGGGATGCCGCTGTGAACGAACCTGAATCTCTGGTCTAGCTGCATTCTGTAAAAGCTGCTCAGCTCTCAATCTGCTCTTCCACACCACTCATGTGCCATCACAATACAGCCTGAGGAACTGTCAACGACCCAAGAATTTGTTGATCGACTAAGCTAATGCCCCGACGATTGATTAGTCAGCTAAAAAGTGAGCATGGCCAAACTGTCAAACTAAAAATTATTTCTTTTATTTGACAAATGCTCTGCTTAAAAAGACAGGGGAGTTTATGCAATAACATGTACACAAAAACCGTGTCCAAAGTGCCTCCCCTCTCCCCTTTCCAGAACTACAGATGGAAATTAGCTATAAGCTAGAATTCGGTACAAGCATCTCTGCCATTGTGCCTAATGTAATTGTACATTGTCCTTAATAAACATTACCTCACCTACCTTAAAAGTAGCAGGTTATACAGACTAAACAGACTAATCAAAAGTTCACCAAAGGCATCTCAAACACTTGTGTTGCTCTTCTACATTTCATCATAAACTTAAAAAAAAAACAATTAGTCGACAGATCAAAATTTTGGTCGACTAAGACCTCATCGATCACTTAATTGACTAATGAGTAGTTTATAAGACAAATTTTGCAAAATTAGATTTTTTACTAACTGATTGTTTTTGTGTAAATTCAGGTTGAAAAAGGTTAAATTTACTGACTGATTTTACTGACCACAATTGTCATATAAACAAGACCTAAAGAATAGTTTTTTAACATTTTTGCCATGAGCAGTGGGGGGGTTTGTGATGCCTGATATTTTCAAGTCTCCATTGTCCTCAGCTTTCTTAAGTCCGAGCATTCCACTCACAGGCACAGTATACTGTACTATATGTATTGACACACTTTGTACATGGCAATTCATCCTGTGAAAAAACGTTCTGAATTAGTAGTCTTTCTCCCAAAAACCTTCTGGTTTCATCAGTTCCAACATTCCTGTGCGGGGAGGAGTTGAAGCATCTTCTCCTGTGTTCCAGCGGTTCAATTCAGCTTTTAAAAGTGGCAATTGCTGAAACTTGTCTTAAACTTGCAAAGATCAGATGTGCAGTGAATGTTTCACTACACTGTGCTGCCGACTTTAAAACGTAAAAAAACAGATGGCTGCTCGCTGTACCAGCAGGACCTGTCTGTGCGTTCTTATTTTTCTGGACAGATGGATTTAAATGGACTAAGCGAGTCAGGACCTGGAGGCGCTTTGGTTTTGGTTTTGGTTTCATTATGGTAAGAAGGCTGTCCAAGCGTTACAGTTTTGCTGTTATTGTGCAAACACGCTGGGTTAACATTGCAAGAACTAAAGTTTTCAGACCAATGTAGACAACAGAATAAACAGCGTAGGTGGGAAGTTATGCTTAGAATACACATCTGCAGTCGTGTGATAATCTGGCAGATGCAACATTCACAAAGACAAAACCACAGTTATGAGCGGCTCTGTCACTGTAGACCATAGGACAGCCCTTCTCCCGTCTGTGCGTTGTGACGGTGGCTCGTCAAGTACAATAAAACGCATGCTTTTTGTGTTTTTTTCGGATCGAGGCCGTTGGTATTCAGACCATAAGCAATCCGCACCACCATCTGTTTGCAATCGGCCCGAGACCGACCTGAAGAGGTGTTCTCGGTCCGATTGTTTGATTCGGATCAGAGTTCACTTGTCTTTATTCAGACCTGAAAAAAGTCCGGACTTTCTGCGGAAACGAATTCTGGACCGTTTAAATCAGACCAAATTTTGTAGGTCTGAATACGCCCTTAAAGTGCCATTGACAAATTTAACAACTAATTTCACTAAAACATAGTTAAATTCGTTATATTTGAGATTTTACTGAACATTGAACAAACTACATCCCAGTTTAGCCATTTTTTTTTAGAATTAAAGGTTTACTTCCTGTTCATGAATGGTGACGTCGGGGTAGGTAGGTGCCTAGTAACCATGTCATAAATCGGGCCAAAACAACAAACTTTTTAAACTTGAGACATAAAACACACTAGAATGTAATCTTTTTGCTAAATTCAAAACATGTTTTAGTTGAGAAAATGTACAATGTCCTGGTCTCCCTAGTGTGACGTGATCGGCTTATAACTTGCTCTACTTCCTGTTATTTTCAACATATTTACTTTCCTTCTCAAACTTGTTTTTGATTCATGTAAAACTATAATTTCTATGCCCAAAAGCTATTAATCTACCAAATAAAGTTAAAATTAGAAAATCATAAAAACCTGATCAAACAGATCAAGATGTGGAGATGGATGCACTGTGACTCTTTTTTCTATTTCACCTAGCTCTAGTGCTAATGAGTAAATGACCCACTTTTTTAGTTATCCTCTGCTGGTTATACACTAGTTGTGTAGGGAATAGCAAGCTTCCAGTCTAAATAAAGTAATTTATACAATGTCAGTAAACATGTGTAATTTTTAGAGATTTTGTGTATAATATATGTTACTTTATCTGGCTATTAGTTGGAAAATGTGTGCGGAAGTTGTGTAAAAGCAACACATTAACTTTAATACTTTATTGAGTTAATTTGCCCAAGACTAATTAGTAAATAATTTAGGATAAAATTGGTGTGTTAAAATAATTGCCCATGTGTTTTACTTAGCAAAAGCACTTTGATATTGTCTTTATAAAGTAAAATGAATAAATATATATTACAAATCTTGTCACATCTATCATGTGTCTTATTATATTGTGCCCCCGTCCCTGTGGCTTCACTGGTGGACACAGGCCAGGAAATGGTTGATGTACCGGACTCTTGGACTTGTTTAGTGCATTCCTGAATAATGAACATGCAATCACCCCTCCCCCTGCTTCCTGTGTTGTTCTTGTCAGTGCAGGAAGTGGTCGGCATAGACATTTGGAGGCTCTGAGCTGGAAATAATAATAATAATGCACTGGATTTATATAGCGCTTTTCAAGACACTCAAAGACTCCTCACATTATGCATTATTCATTCATTCCATACTCAATGGTGGTAAGCTACTGTAGTAGCCACAGCTGCCCTGTGGCAGACTGACGGAAGCGGGGCTGCCATTTTGCGCCATCGGCCCCTCCAACCACCAACCATTCATACACAACCAGATCCAGACTAGGCAATGTGGGTGAAGTGTCTTGCCTAAGGACACAACAACGAGTTTCTCCTCTGCTACCTCACTGAGGAAGAAATGAGGATGTTACTGTATCACAATTGGTCGTATGTAGTGATAAGTTGATAAGTGATAAGTTGAATAATTGCACCAGACTAAGGATGGACTATTCACTTAAGTTGCGATTCAATTCAGTTTTTTATTTTGCTGCCACGATTTTGATTTTGTTCGTTTTTGTTAGTTTATTTATATTAAGTTTGTTTTATCTTAAGACACAAAATAAAAAAATCAAAATAAAATCAAAATAAAATAAAAGTACATGACATTTTAAAAAAGGCTACTGTTGTTAAAGCTTAGAGCTAGTGTTTTTTGTCAACATTCAAACATTAAAGTCATATTTAGTGTCCATATTTAGAGGTTTGTCCACCCATCAGTTGGTAACGTAACATAATAAAGCACATTCAGTCAGGTCTTGCGCAAGTTCAGGCTATGTTTCTTCAAACATTGTGAATATTCTTGTATTATTGTGTGTATTATACCAATACAGTGTGTGTGTGTAAGTCAGTGGCTACTTGAAAAAAACTGATCGATTCTGGCCTTTCGATTTGATTGCTGTGAACTTTGATCAATTTTCGATGTTTTCAATTGATTTTCCATCCCTACGCCAGACCTCATAGAATTTTGTGGGACATTTTTGCCAATATATAGTATGTCATAAATTACCTAATAATAGTGCAGATCCTCTAGTCAATTTTGAGCTAAAGAAAAAAGCTGAACAACTGCATAGTCAGAATTGCAAATACAGATAGGGTGCACGAGATTTTGACATATCTGACAAACATCTGTTTAATTTAGAATGTTAAACAAAATTAAGCTAATGTTTTTTTTAACTAACTAAAAAAGGCCTACACCAGACTCGCAAGACTTCAAAAGTACTGCAGTCTCATGCAGCTTTCAGGTCATTAGACGAGCATTCTTGCGGGAATCTGCACAGCTTTGAAAAAATATGCAACAGACAAAACAAACAGGAAAGAGTAAGGAAAGGAGCAGTCATGCTTCCTTTTACAATCTCTAGCAGGAACATCAGGCGCTTTCTAGCCAGCCAATGGAGCTACGAGACATTCCACAATTTATCTAAAAATGTTTGAGTATGAACTTACAATTTTAATTGTAATGAATGAAAATAACAGCTCTGCTATGTGTGCTTATGCTCTCACTCCAAGCCTCAAGGATATTGTGGGATATTTTTTCTTTCAGAGGCTGTGAAGAGTCTAGATTAGTTGTTAGATTTGCTTCGTGCTTTATACTGTAACATGTTGGAGGTGGTTCATGTTTACTTCAGGTTAGTTTTTACTGTTGTAATGAAAACACTGGGGAGTGATTTTGTCAAACTAGGTGCTAAATTGCAATGTAAACCTATAAATGAAAAAGAATCATGCACTTAAATATTGCTCCTTCTCCTCACAGCTTCTTCATCTCACTTTTTCTTCTCACTGCTCCTGCTCCTCACTCATTAAATATGAGTTCTATCAAAGAATGGTGTTTATTTTAGATTAAAAAGAGTATATCACAAGTTTAATATATAAATTATGCAATTTGTCGAGTCCATCTGACCATGTTCCACCAAATCCTCAAACCTGTCCTCTTTTTAGGAATTTTAGAGGTGCTCACCTGATTTGTTTAGCCTTAATTGTGGGCCTTTATTTGTGCATTGTTCTATGATTTATGTAGCAATGAGCAGGTTTGAAACAGGTCAAAAATTATACTAATTACTAGGGATGGGACGAGACAGAATTTTCACGAGAGAAGAGCCACGAGATCGAGATAATTTGCATTAATTGTTTCAATTTAGAATTTAAACAAGGCAAATAACACAATTTGATTTGTATTATTTATTATTGTTAGTTTATATGCTTTTAGTTTAGCTTTACCTTTCATTATGTGTATCACCTAGGATTTTTATTATTTGAACGATTTTGACTGAAATTGATCCGCTCCCCCGTGTGTAGCTCAGACTCCGCCCCCTTTCTCCTGTTTCACAGCGCTGCCGCTGCTGACAGGGACCAGACCAGGGCCGGTTCTAGCCCACTGACTTTGGGTGGGCAATCAGAAATTTTGAGTGGGCAATTATAAAATTAACACGGTCCCAATTTTTTGTGGAAAAAGTAACTTGTATCAATCAAACAGCACAACAGTAGGTATTACAAACTATTCTTTTACACAAATGTTCAAAGTAAATTGGTTTATTTGCTTGGACTGTGCACGTACACTACAGTTTTTTCAATCGCTTTGACACAGTTTGCCATTCTAAAAGTTCAGCTCACAAGGAAAACTAAACAGAGCTTCAGTTTTCCAAAATAAATTTTGTCTCAAGGTAAATTTAGTTTTACAATAAAAAAATCTCACACATTCTTCAGGTGTTCATGTGTTTTCTCATTTATATGACTTTACAGCTCAGAAGCTGTGAATATGATGCTGGATAAGTTGTGCTTTTTATCTACAGTAAATTCAGGCATATTTGCACAAAGAAAACAACAAACATGATTTACATTTAGGAAGACTTTCTGATTTGTGATGGTATTTTATCCAACTATTTACAGTTTGTAGTGTATTTGTGTGACTGACAAACCATTAAACAAACATCACACTGGAAATATAGTTTATATTTGATACATTCTACAGCCTGTTTTCTTATCAGACCATTGTCTCAATGTCTTGATGTGAGTTAAAAACAAACAGTTTTATGGCTAAAGTCTTTACCACCTGTGAACAGGTCTGTAGTGTTGGAGAAACCAACTAAACTCACTGAACATGTGAGTTTGTGAATGAGAGATAAACGTAGCAAATGATGAGACCACCTCAGCTTTTGATGAGATAAATGTTGGAATCAAGTGATCAAACCAAATAAGTATCAAAAAGTGTGTCAAAGCGACTGAGAAAAACTGTAAAATGCAGTCAATGTTTAAATCAAGGCTTAAGACTGTCCTTTTAAATGTGCCTAATGACTGAATTTGCTTTTATTTATATCTTAAACATTTTGTACTGTTTGTATGCAATCTACTTTTATAGTTTTAAAATGGTATAGTTGCACTAAACGTATTTTATTGCTGCAAAGTTTATGGGTTGCATTTGTAGGAAAAGTACTTTATTATTATGATCATGATTATGATGATTTCACATCTGCAGATACAAGACTAGGTTTTCATTTACATTATTAATGCTTTCACTTTTTTATGTAGTTAGCAGTTTTAAATGCAGCCTAGATTATAATAACAAATAAATAAATAAATAATCAATTAATATTTGATTATTCTAGTGGAATGTGTCTACTGGCGTGACGCGAGTGTTTTAAAAAAATATATAGTTTGACACATGAGTTTGTAGAAAGTGTAAAAGACACGCACATCTAAGTCACTAAAGCTGCGTGCTGGACACGGTAAAAATCTAAATGAGTGAAAAAGGTCCGCACAGCAAAGCTCCCAAAGTCATTTATTTGCTACACCCAGTGACGTTTCGGGCGTTTAGCCCTTCATCAGACATGACACATGAGTTTCCCACAGTGCTACGCACAGGGGGCGGGTCAGGACCTGGCTTGGGCCACACTGAACCATCCGCAGCTCGCCGGGCTTGTTCACCGATTCCAGCCTCTGCGTATAAAACCTAGCCATGGATTAAGAGTTTGGAGAAGCAAGTGCTTTGCTTTAAGTCACAGACAGCACTGATAGCGTCTCTACTGAAGTTCCAAACAAACTCGAAGCGCAACGCTCACCGCACGCACAAGAATCGTGAGCGCGCAGAGACTGAAGTGAAGCGAACGCGAGGAAATAAATGAACGCGCTGCTTTGGAAACTATGCTGGCCTTTGTTTCTCTGCCACGTTGCCACACTTGGAAAGCTTTACGATTTGATTCACGGAACAATGCGCACATGAGAGCCACGCAAGGAGAGCCCATCGGGACAGCGTGAGGACGAAGTCTGGACTTCAGTGCGGGGAGCGACATACACACAGTAAAACACACACACCTACACACTCCTCTGTCCTCTGTGCGTGTCCGCGTGTATAGAGGACTATTCCTGTGGCGTTTAAAGAGGCTGTATTGTTGTTTTTGATTTTGTTCGTAATTACGTGGATTTGTAATTAGAGGAGGGAATGTGAGTATTTAAAATCGTGTTTATATCTTTTATTTCCAAGTTCTGTGCCTGTTCACTGATTTCAGAATGATTGACATATTAGGTGGCCCAGGAGTGGTTGTTGTGGTGTGGTCATTTCAAGCCTTATGCGGCAAAGCTGTTGGGGGTTGGTATGATGTAATGACATGAACAAGCAGGACTATATATACACTAGAAACCTCCAGACTGAGAGGCAGTGTCATCTTGTACCCGCTACCATCCAGCTGAAGAGCTTGAAATGTCCTGCTAAAATGCTGCAATAAAATCTTTGGGCACTATTTTGTGTCGTAAGTCATTGCCAATGCCCTAAATGTCTGAAACTCAGTTGGTTCAGGATGTGGGCAGTTAAGACATTTGAGGGCAGTAAAACATCAAAAAGCAATGTGAAGACTTTTTCAACGCTTTTTTTCATCAAGCAACGGGTGCAATGGAGGTCTCCCGCAAAGTCATGGAGAACATCACAACCAAGCGCCATTAAAGAAAGACTTTGCTTGACTAAGGGCTTGTCCCCACGAAGCCAAACTCAGGCGTTTCAGCATTTTGTCCTGAACCACACATCGTCCACACGAAGAGTTTTACGACACTGAAAACGAAGATTTTTGAAACCATGTCTCAGGGTGAAGAAATTTCAAAACTCTGGTTTAGCATCTCCGCAGTTACGCTGGATCCAACTTTTTTTTTCCTGATGACATCACTGCCCCAGAGTCAAGTCTTATTTGCAGAATGTACTGACCTTTATATGATGTTCACTGGGAAAATCTGCATCTCATTTCACCATAAACCACAGAAGACATGAAGAAAAACAAAAATAATCCCTTACAATCTCCATTAAATCCGTATTGAAACGTTGTCAAAATATTCCAAAGATTCTAAAGCATAAATCCACTTTCTGTGTCTCTTCTGTAGGTTTTAGATCCATGTTGTTCATTCAGAATGATTAAGTATAAAAGAGTTCTCCCCTAAGTTTTTGTTTACGTTAAACTTTTTTTTTTTTTTTTTTAAACTTTATGCGCAGTTGCTTCTACTTCCTGTCTGTGCCAGTGTCACAGCGCCACACTCTGGTCAGTTACAGGCATTACACCGGCCTCAGGCTGGTTTTACAGATTCATTTGGACACTCACAAATTAAGGCAGCTCCATCTTTACACAGATTGTTTTTTAAAACTATTCTCGTTTTGTCTTCGTGTGGACAAGGTGTAAGAACTGGCCAGTGCTCAACAAAAGACCACCAACGGAATTTACAAATGGCTCTCGACCAACACCAGGAGGTCCAGGAAACACAGGAGGCGTCAACAAAACAAGTAATCAAAGAATATGACAGATGTTACATATGTCATAGATTAGGACACTGGAAGAGAAACTGCCTCACAGCATGAGGAAGACCAAACAACCAAAAGGAACAGTAACTCTTACAGCAAACAACTGTGTCACTGCCTGTCATCTTCACCACCACAGTGAGAGGCCTGTGACCCGATCACATTACAACATGCCACATCCAGAGGACCCTGTGGCATTGAAGACGAGACCTATTGGGATCCAGAGGAGGGAGATTATTTCCTCCTGATGGCGAAAATGTACAAACATTTCACAAGAATGTTGTAATACAGGTTATAAACACACATGCTAATGATAATTTATGGGTTGGACCCCGGAATTTGTGTATTTTGTGATGATTACAATTTTCTGCTTTCTGGTATTGTTGATTTTGATTTTGTTCGTAATTACATGGATTTGTAATTAGAGGAGGGAATGTGAGTATTTAAAATCGTGTTTATATTTCCAAGTTCTGTGCCTGTTCTGTTCACTGATTTGAATGATTGACATGCCAGGTGGCCCAGGAGTGGTTGTTGCGGTGTGGTCATCTCAAGCCTTATAAGGCAAAGCTGTTGATGGTTGGTATGATGCAATGACATGAACAAGCACAAGCAGGACTATATACACACTAGAAACCTCCAGACTGGGAAGCAGTGTCATCTTGTACCCACTACCATCAGGCTGAAGAGCTTGAAACGTCCTGCTGAAATGATCAATAAAGTTTTTGAGCACTAATTTGTGTCGTAAGTCATTGCAATGCCCTCAGTGTCTGAAACTCGCACAACGGAATCCATACCAGGAAACTGGATCCGTGCTGCACATGCGCCAACCAGCGGCAACCGGAGGTCCTGCTAAATGTCTTTTTAAAATATAGGAAAGCCATTATTTTGAAATTTAGTTTTTGGTTTAATATTTATTTAAGTTCTTCTTCACCACTGTGGACAGTACGACCCCCCTGATCACCCCTCCCCCTCCACTGGCTTCCCAGTGACAGAAAAAGATGTGCTCAAGCTTTTCCGTAAGCAAAACCCACGGAAAGCCCCGGGTCCGGACGGTGTCTCCCCCGCCACCCTGAGACACTGCGCAGAGGAACTAGCTCCAGTCTTCACGGACATTTTCAACATCTCCCTGGAGTCCTGCCATGTTCCTGCCTGCTTCAAGCTGTCCACCATCGTCCCTGTCCCCAAGAAGCCCCGTATCACTGGACTTAATGACTACAGGCCTGTGGCACTGACGTCTGTAGTCATGAAGTCATTTGAGCGCCTGGTCTTCCCTCACCTTAAGTCCTTCACCTCTCCCCTCCTGGACCCTCTGCAGTTCGCCTACAGAGCCAACAGGTCTGTAGACGACGCCATCAACCTGGCCCTCCACTTCATCCTGCAGCACCTGGACTCCCCGGGAACCTACGCTAGGATCCTGTTTGTGGACTTCAGCTCTGCGTTCAACACCATCCTCCCTGCTCTGCTCCAGGACAAGCTCTCCCAGCTCAACGTGCCCGACTCCACCTGCAGGTGGATCACTGACTTCATGACGGACCGGAGGCAGTGCGTGCGGCTGGGGAAGAATGTCTCTACCACTCGGACTATCAACACAGGATCTCCGCAGGGCTGTGTACTTTCTCCCCTGCTCTTCTCCCTGTACACCAACTGCTGCACCTCCAGCCACGACTCTGTTAAACTGATCAAGTTTGCGGACGACACCACCCTCATCGGACTCATCTCGGACGGTGATGAGTCTGCCTACAGGAGGGAGGTAGACCGGCTGGTGTCCTGGTGCAGCAGCAACAACTGGAGCTCAACGCTCAGAAGACAGTGGAGATGATCGTGGACTTCAGGAAAGTCACAGCCCCCTCACCCCCCCTCGCTCTGACAGACTCTCCCATCACCACTGTGGACTCCATCCGCTTCCTCGGCACCACCATCACACAGGACCTGAAGTGGGAGCCTTCCATCAGCTCCCTGATCAAAAAGGCCCAGCAGAGGATGTACTTTCTCCGGCAGCTGAAGAAAGCCAAGCTGCCGGCCCAGATGATGGTGCAGTTTTACATGGCCATCATTGAGTCCATCCTCACCTGCTCCATCACCGTGTGGTATGCTGGAGCCACAGTCAGGGACAGACACAGACTGCAGCGCATTGTGCGCTCTGCTGAGAAGGTGATTGGCTGCAGCCTTCCATCTCTCCAGGACCTGTACGTCTCCAGGACTCGGGGGCGTGCAGGCCGGATAGCAGCTGACCCTTCTCACCCTGGACACAGACTTTTTGAGCCACTCCCCTCGGGCAGGAGGTTACGGTCCATCCGGACCAGAACCTCACGCCACAAGAACAGTTTCTTTCCCTCTGCTGTTGGACTCATGAACACTCTATAAACCTGCGACTCTGTTGATCTCCTGCATTGTCACTTTAACAGTCATATCATCACCTGTCACTTTATTCATTCGTGCATTTATTCATTCGTGCATTTATTCATTATGTTAATATCTTAGTATTGTCCTACCTCTTGCACTGACAGATTGCACTGTTGTTTTGATTGTTCTGATTAATGTGTATATTTTTATTGCCTAATTTTTATTGGCCTATTTTTGCATGCCCTTATACTTGATTTTATATATCTTAAATATTTTTACTATATTTGATATTTTTTACTCTTTAGATTCTTTATCTTTATTTGTGTTTTCTGTGTTATATGTTGCACATTAGCACCGCAGCAAGTTCCTAGTCTGTGAATTCTGTTTGTTCACTGACAATGGCAATAAAATTCTTTCTGATCTGATTCTGAAGTTCTTGATTACAACACGGCAATTTAAGAAAATATAGGCTATGCATAAGACTAAAAATTGATAAACAAAAACTTAATGATTTTAGTATGAATACAATGAATTTTTCAGCATATTGGCATGCTTTTCTCACAGCTTTCCATTTTAGAATACTATGCACAGACAACTTTTCAGTGTAAATCTAGAATATGGCACGTTGTAAACTCTGCAGTTATTACTGCTACATTAAAATAGCCTAGTAGTTTAAGTAGTTTATAATTTAATAAAACTTGATAAATGAATAATATAGGCAACTACAGTATACTATTCTATACTGTGCTATATGTTATATTATTAATAATGCTACTAAAAATGATGTTATTATGTATTGTATTGTACTATATTTAACTTTATTTTATTATATTGTTATGATTATCATAATTTCATTTTACCCTCACATGTCCGTGAGCTTGTTCTAAAAAAAACACACACATACACACAAGGGCTGTCCCTTTTTTAGGGTGTCTTACCCCTGAGCCCTTGTTTTTAAGGGGTAGGGGTACAAAAGAGAATTGAGACTGGTGGTTTAACAAGATATTATTGCTAGGAGAAATTGTTTTTAAGTTATATTGTTGCAAAAAAAAAAAAATAGTCCCTTTAAAGATCATTTGTGCTTCCACTGCAGGTCTCTGCTCTGAGCTGACATCACTTGCACATAAAGCTAAATCATACCTAAATTATGTTTTTCCTTCTTGGAAAATCTGAATGATTCACAAAAATTTTAAAATTACATAGTCAACTGGTGGAAACAAAAACTACTTCTGGATTACTGTCACTTTTCTTTTACTTCACTTTTCTGCAAAGCCTCTGCACCTTGTTGCCACATTACAACTTAATTTCATGTAATGCATTGAGGTTGAATTATGTTGGATGCATTATGCACAGGTTTTACCATATTTTGAGGTGTTTCGCCTCGACAAACAGGATACAGATGATTCTAACACACTAGCTTTGCTTTGCTAAGTCTATCAGAGCAGCAAATTGTTGTAATCACTGGAAATTTAGTGGTTTGTCACAAGATCAAGACTGCGTTTGGTGACATTTTTTTATGAGCTTGATCTTTCACTCCCTCTGTTCTCTTATCCTATTGCAGACCTTCACAGCATGGTGTAACTCCCACTTACGTAAGATGGGTGTGCAGATCGAGAACATTGAGGAGGACTTCAGAGATGGCCTAAAGCTGATGCTGCTACTGGAGGTGATCTCAGGTCAGTGTTATAATCAAGTTCCATTCTAATCACAATCTGTTTGGTAAAGACAACACATTTGAGATATCAGAGAGATCCAAAATGTCAAAGATTTTATTCCCAGATTCTTAATAGTAAAATAGGTTTATACAATTGTTTCAGCAGGTACAGTATGAATCGGTTTTAATTTTGAAGAGAAGAGAGATTGTGGCAGTGTCTCAAAAGCTGAAGTAGAAAGAGCAAGAAAGAGAGATGTGTATCAGCGACAGGAAAGAAGCACTCTTTATACATGTAAATACGTAAAACCCATCAGTAATGTGCTTATTGTGTCATGAGTGGGCTCAGTTAGGCCTCAAGCTCAGACACACATCTATTCTATTTATCTTGCAACAGTTTTAAGTAAAACAAAACACATTTTTGACATTGATTTGCTCACTGTAAGTAGGGCTGTCGCGGTTAAGGATTTTTCCCTGCGGTCAATATTGGTGCCTTGGTATGCGATAGATGCGGTATTACACATGAGTCCATAAAAATGCATGTACAATGTGGTTTGAAACTTCTATGGCCTAAAATCACGGTATATTTATGTTATGTTTTTTTATCTACGTTTTTGTATGTGTGCTTTCAAAAGTTCTGTATACATACAGTGTATTTATAATTCACAAACAAATGAACCAGAGGCGTCAGGCGAATAGCTGTTAGTCACGTGCTGCAGCGCACTTCATAAGTTTCACTTTTGATTTCTCCGTAAGCGCAGCCGCTGCCTACTTGGATCAAGTCAGCGAAGCACAGCGCGCGCTTTGGAAAACGGGAGCCTTCTTACACGTTTTCATGGACATAAGAGGATGATTATAGAAGATTGGATCTTTTTCCCGTTTTGGCTGCGGATCGTCAATAAGTAGCATTTTGCAGCGAGCTTGCATGGCAGCATCCGTACGGGAACGCTGCTCCACGTACACGCTGGATTATAAACACTTTTGCGCTTTGCCTGGATAGA
Organism: Mugilogobius chulae; assembly: GCA_038363315.1. NCBI lineage: Eukaryota > Metazoa > Chordata > Actinopteri > Gobiiformes > Gobiidae > Mugilogobius > Mugilogobius chulae. The sequence continues at coordinate 38,716,976 of CM076396.1, read as the reverse complement.
GGGAGAGACAATTACCCTCAAGTTTGGATCAAATACTTTTTGCTTCAACCTTTCGCTGTAACTGCAGACTGTCTGTGAGCTAATGTGGATACGCAACCTCTTCGTACCTGTGATTGCTTTTTGAGTGGATTAAAGTTACAAATAGTCTACAGATCTTCTGTTTACAGGTAAGATTACATGATACACATCACTTTATCTGTGGAAAATGCGCAGTAACAACTCGTGCTTACCTGCCACGTAAATGAACTGTGTGCTGTGTATCTCGTGGCTCATTGACGTAAATAAATAAAGCAAAAGCGTCAGTGAAAGTGGCACGAGCCAAGTCAGACTGAGGGGAAGTTTTAGCGATCACACAAAACTCAACAGAACCTATAAAAGCTTTCTGAAAGGCAGTGGCGATTTTTCCTCACTGTCCACTTTATTCCAGCATCTCCAGGCCTCAGATGCGCTCAGTCCCACAGTTAAAATACCCCTGGGAAGGTGCGCAAAACCTTATTATATGCAAAATGTGGTTACCGCGGTTGCTTGAAATCATGTGCGGTTGAAATGGCGCTACCGCGGTATTGCAATATTGCGGTTATAGCGACAGTCCTAACTGTAAGTTATTGTGAGTATAAAAAAGTTAAAACATAAAATGATGTTCTGTAGTTTAGACCTTGGACTATAGTCTTACAAAATAATCTACCCCCCTTGAAAATACTCAAATGAAAAGACAACCTAACACCTCCTAGAACCGCCGCTCCTACCCAAACACACGGACGTTGATGTGTTAAATCCACATGTGCCTCTCCACAAACCGCGGACCACAGCGCTGACACGCCTTTTTATGCACGAAAACGTCCATGTGCATGTGGGCTACAGGCATTACCAACTGTGTTATGTGAATTGGCTTTTTTTCCCCCATTCATCTGTTTAAGGTTCTTTACAGCTGCACCAAAGCAGTTGTTCTGATAAAGTAGACCAACGTGTCTTTAAAGGGAAACTAAACACAAAATGAACTTTTTTCACTGTCAAACTATGTGTATGGGGTCAAAATTGAATCATCTACTGTTTCCGGGCCTTTTTTGAGCATTTTGACAAACGAGCCGCCAAGGTGGGGATATAAAAAACTCCTCCTTTTGACACCGCTTCTAAGGCAAGCTGTAAAGCGCTAACCTGGCCAGCCAGATGGTTTATCTCGCGGTATTTGTGAATTCACAAACACGAGATAAACCATCTGGCCTTCGTCCGGCTCGATTGGTTTGGGAGTCCGAAACGGCCGTGGTTCGGCCCACTCACATCACAGCAGCGTGGTTTTGAGGCCCAATCACATTGTAGCAGGGCGGGCTAACACGGGCCGTTAGCTCCCCGGTGCCGCAGGTGAGTCTGATTCAAGCTAAACAAAGACGGCGGCTCCCGTGGATGTACGTGTTTCTGTTGCTTTTGATGCGGTTTCAACAGAAATATGGAGTAATTTCTTTTTGAAAGAAGAGCAGTATGTGTGACACGTACTTGTTCTATCTCACGCTGACATTGGATACACCATTACGAGTTGTTGCTGTGATTGGCTAAGCTCAAATAAGGTAGGCCCCACACCCAATCAGCTCGAAGTATTTCACTAAACGCCCCGCCTTTTCTCGAACGCTTTCAGCGAGTCAAGTCCCAGATGGATATAGTGAGAACTCAGATAGGAGTTCAACACATATCCATCTGGCGTGAGCCAGGTTAGTAAGCGCTCGCCCGCTGCGAATATCAACATCTTTCATTTGGCTCAGCTAAATAAATGTGAGGTGCGCATGTTTGATTCTCAATCCGGTGTTTCATTTGAGCTCATTTTCAATTTTTGAAACTTCTCAAATGTTCTTATCAAAAGCTTGTGTTTATGCAGTGTCTCTCTGCCCCTCCCTCGGTCAGTCAAACTCACTGATTGTCAGCTCATGTTTATGTAATACACTTATTTATATATCTTTTTATGGTGAAGTGGAAATCTGAATTGATCTGTCATCTTGAAAGAGCTGCACTACTTGAGAAACTTTTATGTGGCAGCAAAAATATGTTTTACTTTCTTGTATAAATATAGTTTTGGGGGTTGAGCCGATTTTCCTTGTCGAGAAAAATATTTGCCAATGGATCAAGATATTATTTCTTCATTCGGGTAACACAACAAAAACATACAGTTTCTCTTCCTAATTCAAGTCATTTTATGAACAGAACAAGATGTTTTTTTCTCATTTGAAGTACAAAAAATCTCGGGACTGCCAGCACAACAAGTGAAATCAACTCAAGTCAAGATAATATGTTCTTAATTAAAAAAAAAATAAATAAATTGCATGCCTAGATCTGATTTCAAGTACTGTAATTTCTGCCCTATTGAGCGCACCTGAGTATAAGCCGCACCCACTAGATTTAAGTAAGAAAAATGATAAAGTACATATATAGGCCGCACTTGTTAATAGTAAGTCTATGAGAATCTATAATTTTGCTGCATTGCCTTATAAGCCGCAGAGTTCAAAGCTCGTGAAAAAAGTAGCGGCTTATAATCCAGAAATTACGGTAAAAACTTCTACACCAACTACATTTTTTTCTATTAAAATGCCTTTTTACATATGTCTTGTGTGCCTTTGAAGTAATTTTTTTTTTTTTTTTTGGCTGATTCCTAAAGTTTATCTCAGAACTTAAGATAAACTGTGTTTGTGTGTGACTTACCTGCCAAATGGTTACCTTTAGTCAGTGTTGCATAGAATACTTTGAATATTTATTCCTTTGCAGAATACTGAATAAATGATCTCAAAAGTATTTTGATCTGTTACTTGGCTAAATTTAGGTATTGTAGTTTGAATCCTTGGAATACTTCTGTATTGAAATGCAATTTAAAAGTTTTTGTGTTTCTTCTTTGTAACTAATGCTAGTAATCTTGTCACCACATAAGAAACCGTTATGTTATTTTATCAACACAGTGCTGTTGTAGTCGCACTCACTGGAGTTTACAGAGTTTTCAGATTTACACATCTATGGTCATCGTGGGTCTAATCCAACAACAGTTCATTCATCGTGTCCTTTGTGAGCTTCCAGAAATCCTGTCTGGTGCACTTTTTTTGTATGATTTGTTAACATTTTCATAGTAAAAAATGAATCCTGTCAACAGTTAAAAATTAAAAATACAAAAGCAACAGTCTTCTTTTTATCGTAAATAAAAGTTTCTGAAAAGTTAAGCAAATAGGCTGGCAATCAACATGAGTTTAATGTATCTGTCCATAAAGGAAAATTTTGATCGATCAGTTTGTCTGCAGGCAGCAAATGCCACCTAAACAACACCAAATCTGATTAGACATTGGTTGTTTATCTGGTGCCCTGAATATCTGAAACTATATGGCTTTGCACTGCAAGCATGCTGCTGTGAAATATTACGTTTTCTGTGGTGCTTTTAAAATGAGGCGTCTACATTTATTTTGCCAATGCAATATTTTCCCTTAATATATAAAAGTAACTGTATTCTAAATAACTCAATTAAAAGCAGTAATTGTGACGGAATAAATGTAATCATAAATGGTATTCTGAATACTTAACGGCGGTTTTTGCTGTCAGTTTCTTTCCAACACTGCCCTTAGTGGACAAGAAAATGGTCAGCAAAACCATTCCTTTATGGACAATGGGTGTGGCTTCCTAACTGCACAGGCAGATATCCCAAGAATCCATGAATTAGAGATATTGTATTGTTTTTATTTTTTGGGCAGTGCGTGGTTGGAGACCTCTGTTATATACAGGTGTCTCCTGGCCGGAAAAGTTGACTCTTTTCACCCCCAGAGCTTGCGTTTGAATATCAATACATTTGAATGACATTTGCTTCTCTAATTGACTTAATGAAATTTCAGGGGGTCTTCAAAGGTTCTTTATTGCTCCTTCCACTTAAGCCCCTCACACCAGCTCTTGTCTTGGCAGGAGAGCGCTTACCCAAGCCGGAGAGAGGCAAAATGAGAGTCCACTTTGTTAGCAATGTCAACAAAGCCCTAGACTTCATTGCCAGCAAAGGGGTGAAGCTGGTATCTATTGGAGCGGAGGGTAAGTCTCTGAAGCTGTAGGCATGGATATTACACTGCTAACTTTCTTCTTATGTTTTAGAGTGAGAAATACAAATGGAACATTGCAGTTCATTTCAAAATGTTTGTTTAATAACGTTTTAGCTAATGCCAGTGCAGAGGAGACTTGTCCAGATGCCTACCCCAATATTTGGGTAGAAATGCCGATTATGACTTAAGATGTTTCCTCTAAAGACTGACCTATGCTCTAGATGGGCTGGAGCGCCACTAGGTGTGGCTTGGCTGGAACCCCACCTACTTTTATTTTTCTAACTCCAACAAATGACTTATTTAAATGTTCTAGACTAAACAAATGCTAATGTTAAAGCTTGTTAGCCCCACTTTCAGAAACTGTTGCTGTGTGAACGTAAACATGGCGACAGGGTAGATCCTCTGACTAAACAGGGGCTAAAGGAATGTGGGAACTTGGGTCTTGGTACTTTCATGTGGGAAAATGCCTAATTGGAGGGAGAATTTAGGCACCTGAGCTGATCTCCTCTGCAATGGTCCAAAATGAAAATGATCTGACAATTAGCATTAGCCGAAATGTTATCAAATAAAAATTTTTGACTTTGGGAAACTGAGTGTGCAATGTTTTATTTGAATTTTTCTTCTACATTTGCACCTCAGCAAGGATTTTTGGATTGCATTTATTCTTTCCTCTATGTTTTAAAGTTGGCTCCTATAAAACACATCACAAGCAAGTGGGTAATCAATGAGATAAATGTTTTATCAGATGAAATGGGTTGACATGATGGTGGTAATATCTGCAAGCTAATAATAACATTTATTAAGATGTGATAGTTGCCTTTACATCACCTGCCAACAAAAACTGACAAAAAATAATTTTTATAACTTTGTACAGCATTTTATTGTTTATACATTTGTTGATCACAATTATTTTGGATCATAAATGTGACAGCCACGATGACTGTGACCCAAATATCTTTTATATTTCCATGTTTTTTTTGAAAACTGAAAGGCTATATATAATGTATGTGTTATAGTTTTGTGACCAATAAAAAGTTTAATTCTGTGTTTTAAGAAATTGTGGATGGAAATACCAAGATGACACTGGGAATGATTTGGACCATCATTCTTCGTTTTGCTATCCAAGACATCTCTGTGGAAGGTATGCACCCTCTAGTACAGACATCCAACTGTAAAGTTTCTTCTATCCACCCACCATCCTGTTGTGTTTGCAGAGACCTCAGCTAAAGAAGGGTTGCTTCTGTGGTGCCAGAGAAAGACTGCTCCCTACAAGAATGTCAATGTCCAGAACTTCCACATCAGGTTAGATGTCAAGCCTTCTCTCACCCATTCCAAATCAATTTCTTGATCTTACTAAAAAAGTACAAATAGAGGCATGCGCCTGGGTGAGCAAATCATTTCTTAGTTTAATGACTGTGCGCTTCCAACAGATGCAGGGCTCCTGTGGGTCCTTAAAAGTCTTAAAATCGCTTAAATTAGAAAAGAAAAATCTTAAATTGTCTTAAGTTGTCAAAATTAAGACTGTAGGTCTTTAGGGTCTTTCACACCAAGCCGAGGGTCGCCCGTCTGAACCAGTTTGGCAACTTTTGCCGACAGGCGGCTCACGTGTGTTTGGTGTAAATGGGTTTGTCGGGGGTCAGAGGAGCGCGGAGCACGTCGTGGAGGCGGGTTTTTGAAGACTTGCAAGTAAAGTCGGTGTCGCCAGTTGCCGCAAATGCAGCTGTTTGATTGGCCCGTGGTCACAGGAGAACCAGTGAACCAGTGCGCAGGAATATAGTGTGGAAAACCGAAAAAGACGCTTACGGAAAAACAGTATTTAGCCGAGCATGGATTGTTGTTATTTACACGGGGTCAAACGGGACGTAACTACGAAGGAGAATGGCTACTATTTGGATCGAGGAAAACACGGGGAGTTACGGGGACCGCAGTACGAAGGCTGGACTGTGGAGGGAAATACGAGTTGAGCTTAATCCGTGAGGTAAGATTAGAAACATCTGTTTGCCGTCAAAGTTTGACAACTACTACTCGCGTGCAACTTATGTTTCGTCATTTTCGTCGAGCATTGCACCACGCGCATGCTCACTCGGCATTTGTTTGTCGACTGCTGGCTGTTTGTATCGTGTTTGTCCTGTCTCCTCCCTACCGACAGCGACTGGGGGTTGTGTTGGTGTGAAATACCCTTTAAATTTGAAGTGGCTTTGTATTTTGAGCAGATTCATCAAAGATTTGGTGAGTTTGTGTCGGAGAGATTGCATTTTCTGTTAGGCTCGTTGTGTAAATAAGCTACAGCGCAGAAGTGCTTCAGAGTGCATGATCTCACAGTTGCCATGCCAATCACCTCATAATTTTGGGACTAAATAAGAACTATTTAACTTGGCCAAAGCAAAAGCACGTTTCACTGAGCTAGTACCACAAATCCAACACTTCAGGCTGAAAATGTCTGACTTTGCCATCGCTAGTACTGTAGGCGCTTCACTGTGTGCTTATCGTTACAAATTTTGTATATATAACGTGTGCGATAGATGGCGGAAATGTGTTTTTAAATCGCCGCGTGTGTAAAGAACTCTTCACTTATTTCTACATTAGCTTCAAGTGAGCTGCTGAGCTCACTAAGTTCGGTGGATTTTATAAACATAAATTGACTGAAGCAAGGACTTGTCAGTTACTATGTGACAGGTGCAGCACCTGTGTGTGATCATGTGACAGGTGTGGGGCCTGAGTAATCATGTGACAGGTGCAGGACCTGTGAGTGATCATGTGACAGGTGCAGTACCTGTGAGTGATCATGTGACAGGTGCGGGGCCTGAGTGATCATGTGACAGGTGCAGCACCTGTGAGTGATCATGTGACAGGTGCAGGGCCTGAGTGATCATGTGACAGGTGCAGGACCTGTGAGTGATCATGTGACAGGTGCGGGACCTGTGAGTGATCATGTGACAGATGCGGGACCGGTCAGTGATCATGTGACAGGTGCAGGACCTGTGAGTGATCATGTGACAGATGCGGGACCTGTGAGTGATCATGTGACGATGCGGGACCTGTCAGTGATCATGTGACAGGTGCAGGACCTGTCAGTGATCATGTGACAGATGCGGGACCTGTCAGTGATCATGTGACAGGTGCAGGACCTGTGAGTGATCATGTGACAGATGCGGGACCTGTGAGTGATCATGTGACAGGTGCCGTACTTGTCACACACATTTTTGGTGAGAAATAATTGAAATTTGTGTAATTTTATAAGCCAACAAGTAGTGATTATATGACAAAACAAGAAGTATATTATTTTATTATTGTTTTTTTAATTGGGTTAGTCACAAAAAAAATGTTTTTTAACTTTTGCATTATCTTAAATTTTGATGTGCAAGGCCCTAAAGAGGTCTTAAATTTTATTCTAGAAAGTGTGCAAGATATCTTCAGGGCATGGAATATTCACATTCCCTTTTCCGTTTTACCAGGGTTTCCGCTAGGATTTTTTGAGAGTGTGGCGGCAGACGGCAGGGAGGGGGGAGGGGGGTGGTATTTTAAATTGGCCCATTTGTTCATTAATGCACGTGACTTAGCAAGTAGTTGAATGGTTAAGAACTGCGCGTTCAATTTATTCCCTTTTCTGCACCCACGTTCGAGTCCCGGTCAGGAAGCCTCTCTTGATTTTTACATTTTTTTTTATTATTTTATCTTTTAACCTACTCCACCTCTCACCAACTTCTTAATTTTAGTCACGACATGGTCATAGTCAGGAGGAGCTTTCCTCCTACTGACCTCTCCTCTGCTCCACAGCCGCGCGCTCGGACACATACACGAGAAGCACGCGCTCACACAGACACATAACGCGCGTTCTGGCTCTCAAAGACAAACTTGTGTCTAAATCTTTTGTCAAGTTCTGTGTGTAAATGCGCTCCGCTCCGCTGCGGTGCTTCGCGCATAAAAATCTGCTGAAGTGTTTGTTCATCAGCCATTTTTGCTCGTAACTCCGAGAATATACAACGGATTTAGTTGAAACAACGTTTGGCTGAGAGCTTATGGTATGTGAAGTGTGTTTTTGGGTTCCATAGTGTGCCAAGAGTCTTTGATTAAGCGCTATGTGCTGTGAATTACATCATAGACTTGAGGCAGCAGCAGCTGGCTCCTCCTCTCCCAGCACTGTGCGCACATTTGCCTGCTCCAGCAGTATGAGCCGGGCCTTTCTCTCTTTCTTTCTCTCTCTACAACCACGGAGGACACTGGCACAAAAATCATGCGGCCCACCGGGAAACTTGCCTGGCATCCATTCTAATCTCCTAGTATTTATTTATCAATACTGTCGATTAGTCTGGAAGTGCCGCCAGGTGATTTCATTTCAAAAAGGCGGGACTAGCAAACGCCGAGTTAACCAATCAGAAGAATAGCGGACGTGACGACAGCATCGCGTCAAGGAGCGAAACATGAACGAAAACAGCCGAGAATGGAGTTACGCACGGTAATTTTAACGATATATCCAAGTCTTTTAAAACCGAGGAGAGTGCAGCATGAAATAGTTTGTCTGATGCGGACGCCATATTGCTTGTTATGAGTAGCCTCGGGCGGCGCACGGGATGTGACGTTTTCCCCAGAACGGCTCTGATTGGACCGTTTGCCTCAAAATCGTGGAAGGAGGTGGCTATCAGGATTTGCCCATACCCACTTTCTTTCAAAATCGAAAGAAGTGTGGGAATGGCTGGCCAGGCAACCGGGAAACGTCCCGACTCTCTCGATTAGCCAGTACGCCTGTGGGCTGAGGTGCTGCGGGCCGGGGGCTGTCACAGCACCGAGGCGTGCGAGTGCTCACTTCTTCCCGACCCACAGCACCTCTGCCCATGCCCACAAGCAGCGAGTCCCGGCCCGCACTCGCAGGCTGCCCAAAAAAAACCCAAAAAAAAAAAAGTCATGCTGAAAGTGTGGCGGCTTTTATTTAGCCGTGGCTGTGCGCCACGATCAATTACATGTAGCGGAAACTAGGGCTGGGCGATATGGCCAAAAAATAAAATCTCGATTTTTTTTTTGGACCACTTTGGACGATTTCGATTTTAATCGATTTTATTCGACGTCATCGATGACTGCTGCTTTTTATTATGAGCTCATAATATTTTAAAGCATCTATAAAGAATGAGCCAATGAGATGAACTTGTTTTATGTCATATTAAAACTAATAATAAGTGTTTGCTGCTGCATCTAATGCATACTGTTATTAGCATGTGTATCTATTAGGCCCTGTTAAGATCATCATTATGATTTTGCTGTTTCATATCTAAAAGTTTTAAGTTTGCGAGTGTTCGTCTCTCACTCCTGTCACTCAAACTGCGTTGCCATGGTTACTCACACACGGAGGGGAAAGGGGCGGAGCCTGCTGGCTGCTGCCTTGGAGAGAGCATGGGAGAGAGACGCTGTGGACGGCTTTTAACTTTATCAGAGAAAATCTCACCAAAAGCACATGCAGCAGCTCGTGTAACAGCAAAGGCAAATCAAAAAGACGCTAGATTTTGCGCGGGACTTTTCTAGAAATTTACCGCGAGTCTAAGCGCTGAAAGCGGCCGACTCACCCGCGGAGAAATAACAAACTCGTAACTTATAGAGATTAAGCTATACACCACCTCTGGAAGGTTACTCGTGGCTGTTATTATGTGATTAAAAGGTCCGCTAAACAGGCGCAAGGTTTCTGTTCGTCTGTTCTTTGAGAGAGTCGAGGGAGAGCTCTACAAAGCCGGTGAGGTGTCCAGGGCGCGCAGCTGGATCACAGCGGACTGAGCTCGATTTTACGATTTGGCTATTTTTCACATCGTCGATTTTCAAAGTTCCGAATTAATCGAATTAATTCGAATAATCGCCCAGCCCTAGCGGAAACCCTGCGTTTTACTGTTCCTCACTCTTCCTCGGCCCATCTTCACTTGTCCTCACTCCCTCTCCTTTTTCACTCATCTTCATCCCCTCTCTGTCTACACTCTTAATTCTTGCTCACTCACTCCCTTTGCTCTCTTTACCTTTTCCCACCCCTCTTCCTCTTGACCCATCCTCGCCCACCCTCCCTCTTCACTCTTCTTCTTCTCTCCCAATTCACTTGACTTTTAGACTTTAGACTTTATTGTCCCCAAGGGGGAAATTCTTTTCCACAACTGCAGAGACTGTTTGACATAAACATTGACAGACAGAGAAAAAACAATTGAAACAAATTAACATTTAAGTGCATTCAACGGGGCCTTCCGTTCA